>SNQN01003124.1:0-26811 GCA_008642245.1 Bassia scoparia
CAATAATTATTAATTACCTCAATCGTGCCTTAATTAGTATTCTTATTGTATTTTCGTTATTAATCTTTTTTGTAGATTGTATGGTTTTCCTTGTGTTTGTAGGTCTTTATTTGAATAGAATTGATTTGAATTATCACTTGATTGGCCCCTCCTCATTTTTTTGAAAGCCACATGTATCGGTTCTCAGTCAGGTTTGTTATTGCTGCTGAATTGCCGAGGAATTCCACTCGTAAGTATTTTTACAGTTTTGTTTCCAAAAAATTTGTATTTGACAGGCAATTATTGTTCTCTATTGCTAATAAAATTTGAACTGTTTGTAGCGGAAACACAATCCTCCAAGAGATGACTTGAATGCAAAAGTGTATATGAGGTATTTACTGTTAAATGCAGCATACATTTGTGCTATAAATTTTTATGTGATGTTCCCCCTTCTGAATTGATATGTGTTTGATATAGGGATCTGTCTGTAGCAAAGGATTAATTGTGAAGAATCAGGAGAAGTTCTGAGGTACACCAAAGATGTCTTGGTGAACATAGTAGTATTCTGGCCTTTGTGAACGAGTTAGTATATTTCTGGCCATTGTAGATTGCATGTATGTATTTACGCTCTTAGTTGGTGTTGAAACAAAGCAGTGCACATTGAAGGTTGATGTGAATAAGATAGGATTATATTGAAGTCTTTTTGTTTTTATTGTTTGAGTTGTTTGTGACCAAGGGTGTCTCAGCCGGTGGTATTTGGCAACTTATGTACCTAGTAATGGAAGCGTTATTGTGTAGTTATTGTGTTCGTCCCATTGATTAAGTGTTTCGTGTTGTTTATTACAGGACCCAATGTCATATGTCGAGTAGATCCTTCGATAGGATTTTGTGCGTCTTTTGATTGATTGTAGGCGAAGGTGGGTTAAGGAATGGTTTTGGAGGGCTTGTACATTTTGTCACATGCGCCTCCCTCGAGCTTTGTGCTTACTGGCTTAATGACTAGAGTCGATCCCAATTAATGAGATGTTGATTGTGTGACAAGAAGTATAGGCTGTCAGTGACAAAGTTAGGTGTTTGGCTTCCGAAAGGTCTGAGACATGTTTGTCGTGTAACATTGTAATCTGCAATTACAAATAACATAAACAACCTAAGAAAACCCAAATTACGAGCAAACACAAAGTCAGCAAGTTCACTACTAAAACAGGTTCACAGGAAGTAACATAACCAAACCATTGAACCAGGATGAGTAAGTTAACAAATGGAAATTTTTCATAAACTACCCACTTTTTCCAAAAGTTTAATTTAGAAATAATTACCCGGATTTTTTTTTATTTAAAAATTAACTACCCGTTATTTCCCTTAAAACTTTGCAAATCTCTACCCATTTTAAATTTCGACCAATAAAAGGAATATTGGCATCAATAAAGATATTTTGCCTTGTTCTTTCTATCTTCTTCGTTTCTCTCCCTTTCTAATCTCACTTTTTTACCACCAATCCCACTCACCAATTAGTAAAATTTTTGAAGTAAACATGGGTTGGGATGAATTTTGAGTGAAGTTTTTGAAAAATAAGAGTGGGAATTTGTGAGAGATATGATGATTGTGAGTGAATTTGAGGTGGATTGGAAGGTAGGAAACGAAGAACAAGGCCGAATATTCTTATCTTGTCGAAACATATTCCTTTCTTTTGATCAGAAATTGAAAAATGGTAGGAATTTGTAAAGTTTAGGGGAAATAGTGGGGTAGTTATTTTTAATAAAAATAATTTCCGTTTTGTATTTCTAAACTTTTAGAATAAAGAGTATAGTTTTATGCAAAATTTTCCCAACAAATCAAGTGTTACTAGAAATATTTTAGGTTGCACTCTGTTCATTAACCAAAACTCTATCTACAACCTAGATTTAGGGTTTTGATGAACCATGTCCCTGCCCAATGGCCAAGGGGTGCCACGTGGCTATTAGGTGGGCCCCACATAACCCCAAATATAGGGGAATGTGGGCCCACAGTAAAGTTACCTCAAGTAGGGTACGAGAACAGTCTGACATATGCCAGGCTTCTGTCCCACATTGCTGAAATGACAAAAGTTTGTTCCCAACATTGGGAAACCATGCAACAGTCAAACCTCACCATCCCTATAAAAAGGGAGTTGGAGAGTCCACTTTCCAGGTTCTATTCTGAACCACCGAGTATAGTACTAGCATTTACTCTAGCTTGCTCGACCTTCAGTTAGGTCTCTTTGTGACTGTACTAGCAAATCGGAGGGGCCTTTTCCCGGAAAATCCCAGGGTTAGTCACCTGTTGGCTTGTTTTGCAGGTTAGCCGGAAGAGGACCAAGTTGGGTCCATTCTTAGGACGTTGACGGGAAGCACAGTGCGTGCCAGCTGCTCATCCCAGTCTTTATTAACTACTCCTAGTTTTTCTTCTATATTTCTTTGTAAGTTCCTTGAACAGGAACAGATTTGGCAGCCGTCTGTGGGGATCGAACAAGCAAAGCCATGGTCACGTACGCGTTACGGTGCTCGTTGATGTTCAGTCCTGTTCAATCAGGAGTCGCGGGAGGGGTAACCCTCCAGAGGGAGACACTGCCACTTCCGCCGCGCGTGATTCGGGCAACGCTGCAGCGGAGAGAGGACCAATCGGCCCCACCCATTCGCTTCCCTCAGCGACTGACCCCGTCACAAGGCAAGAACTTGTGCCTTACTGGAGAAGGTGACTTCTCTCACCAATACCAGCTGGGGCCAAAATCGGACGGAAGGGCGAGGCTACCCACGCGCAGTCAACCAGCGGCCGCTTCAAGCAGGACCTTGGTCATTGGGGCATCCGAAATACTCAGAGGGCTCTGGCTCTTGCCCAGAAATACATCAGGCCTCCTGAAGATTAATAACATGATGATGACCAGCCCTCATCCGAGGCAAAATAAAACAGTGATAACCGGGGTGATCCGCTCAGAGCATAGGAAAGGCCCCAAGCTCAGGGACGAGGGGATGATTCCTCGGTACGGAATTGCCAACAGGAGAGATATTTTTCTTTGACATCAAGCCCTGATTCCTGCCGAAGCCTGTTCCATTCGAACTATGCTCTAACCGCGGAACAGGAACCTTTGGTGCGGCAGTATCATCGGAATGCGGACATACCACCCGAGACTGTCGGATTGAAACAAGCCAATCGACTACCTAGCACTAAGGCAAGCTCAAATCGGTATCTCCGCAAGAAGGATACCAAAGCATCAGGGCAGCCTCGGGCGGATGAGGCTCAGCCCACTGCCAGCATGAAAACCATGAATACAGTTAATGTGATATCGGGTTGGAAGTGCCTCAGGGAGGCCGAAGCAATCGTGGCAGGAAGCGTTTCATCTGGAAGGACCTCACGCACCAAGTACTTGAGGTCGGTGGTGAGTTGCCTCCCAGTTGGTACTCGCAGGCAATGTTGTCTTTCGACGCGAGCATTCAGCCAGACCTATCGCCCTCCCTCACATGACCCTCTGGTCGTCGAAATCAAAGTGTCAAGCTCGGTGTGAAGCGAGTGCTTTGGTGGATTGCGGCAGTTCCTCAACATATCACCTTCGCTGTTTGCAGGAAGTTTAAGGTATACTAAGTCTTGACCTCATTGCTTCAAACATCCTTTGGTCGGTTTCGGAGGGAAGACGAACATACCCAGAGGGGGTCATTCAAGTTGTCGGTCAGAATCGGAGAAGGACCTGGTCGGCAGTTCAGGTGTACGTCACTGTCGTGACATGGAACCTCCCCTACAACATCATTCTTGGCAGACCCACACTCAATTCGGGATAAAGGGCTTCTATCTCCACTTATCAGTTGCTTTTACAATATGAGACGGAATTCGGAACTTTTGGTCGTTATATGGCAATCAACGCTCAGCGAAAGGTGAATGTTATGGTCAATAGCCTCGCCATAAGCCGACCCTGAGCCTTCAGTGTTCACAGCGGAAGGACCCCCAAAAGAAGGGAAGCCCTCACCGGGCTAGATGTTTATCTCAGTGAGGAATGTGAAGCTATAATCGGCCTCAGCCTGCGGAGGCCAATGAAGATACTCAGTGCAGATTGATGATGATTCAACCACACACTGTTCGGGTCGGAAGTCACTGGCATCCGACACTCGGGAGCTAATTGTTCGACACTTCAGAGTTCGTTGATGTCTTCGCATTTGATGCACGGAGATGCCCGGGATTGACCCTTCAGTCATGGTACACAAGCTCTAGCATCAAGGAGGGCATCGTAGTTCAAACAACAAGCTCAGACCATCAGGGGGCAGAGAGGAGTGAGGCAGCAGCCTCAGGAAATTCAAAAAGTTGCTCGAGGCAGGCTTCATCTCCGAGAGTGTCAAATTACTCGATGGTGGCCAACGTAGTGCTGGTCAAGAAGCCAAATGGACATGCGTATGTGCGATTTGATTTCACAGATCTCAATAAAGCATGTCCGAAGGATGATTACCCTCTTGCCAAAGATCGATGCCCTTGGTCGACTCTACTGCTGGCATGCTCGATTCAGTTTCATGGGATGCCAATGCAGGGGTATCATCAGATCCCAACGATGGCGGAAAGAGATCAACCCCATTACTGCCTTCATCACTCGGCAAGGGTCTATGCTACAATAGTAATGCCATTCGGTCTCAAAATGCAGGAGCTACCTATCAGCCTAGTCGACAAAATTTTCGAAGGACAAATCGGGAGGAACGTAGAAATCTATGTCGAAGCATTGGATAGTCAAAAGCCGCAAGATAGAAGCATCATGTTGTCGGACCTCAGGGGAAAGCATTCTCCTCCCTTCAGGAATACAACATGAAACTTAATCCTAAGAAGTGTCGTGTTCGGCGTATCGGGAGGTAAGTGTCTGGATTTTGGTCGATGAAAGGGGCCATCCTGAGGCCAACCCTGATAAGATCCAAGCATTATCAACATGGAGTCCCCAAGGTCGTGTCAAGAGGTCCAAAAGGCTCACTGGGTTGCATGGCGGCCTTGGGTCTGTTTATCTAGGTCAGCAGACAAAAGCCTAGCCTTCTTCAAAACATGAAAGGCCTATCATTCAGCTGGGATGAAGAAGCAGAGGCGCTTTCCAGCAACTTTAAGCAGCATCTGTCCAGTCTGCGAAGCTGGTCTCCCCCTTGCCGAGGGAACCACTCTTCTTATACTTAGCAATCTCGGACTATGCGTTGAGCGCCGGTCCTGCGTTGCTGAAAAGGGACAGACTCAGCACCCGGTGATTCGTAGTCACGCCTATCGAGGGGCTGGTCTCGGTACTCTGGAGATCGAAAAAATGGGTATTGGCTCTCGTAATAGCTAGTCGGAAAGCTCAAGCCATACTTCCATGCCCCATTCCCATCAAAGTCCTACCGAGACAAGCCTATCAGAAAGGTGATTCGAAGAAGGAATCACTCGGAACGTGATGACAGATGGTCGGATTAGTTAGCTGACTTATGGTTGGAATACGAGCCCAGCACGAGCAATCAAGCATCAGCATTGGCTGACTTCATCGTCGATAGTGCACAAAGCAGGCCCAGTCTCTGGGTAGCCAGGCCGAAGGCTGAGGACGGCTGTATGTGGAGGCTTCGGCCACCAAGGTGGAAATGGGGAGGATCCTCATCAAACAGACAGTTGGAGCACAAGTTCGAGTACGCAGTTCAAGGTTCGATTCTCAGCGTCAAACAATGAAACCGAATATGAAGCTGTTATCCTCGGAATCACAGATGTGTCTAGCTGCTGGGCTAATTCCTTGAAGATCAAGTCAGACTCGCAACTGATTGTGGGTAAATCAACGGAGAGTTCCGAGAGCCAATCGGTAAGACGGGCATGAAAGTGTATCTAAGACAAGGTACGAGAGCTTTCCCTAGCTAAAGCTCAAGCATTTCTCTATAAGTCACATCCCTCGTTCTGAAAACAATCAGGCAGAATGCATGTCTCGCTTAGCCCAGCTCACCGCATCCTCGAGCACCTCGAACAATCACCATGGCAGGTACTTAAGGAGCCTAGCATCATACGAACAGGTCCACCATAGCCCCTAGATGCTGGGAGGCAACCTGGATGGGATCTAATAGTTCGATACCTTCGGTGATGAGCAACTCCTGACGACCCAAAAACAAGCTGACAGTAGGTCAGGACTCAGTCCGATGGTTTTAATGCGTAGAGCGGGTTATACAAGGAGTTCTATGATACCACCCCTGCTTACGGTGTCACACCAGTATGAGGGAGAACTACATCCTTCGAGATAATCCATGAGGGTGTTGCGAGTACCAAGGGGCGAGAACCATGGCTGGGAAAAAGTTCCTCGGGCGATATTACTGGCCTACACTCAGCAGGAGGCTCAAGACCTGATCCAGAAATGTGAGAATGCCAGGAAGAACGACCCCGATTCCTCACCGGTCCTGCAACCATCGTCTCGGCCATTCTTGCGCCACCTTAGCCGTTCGATAAGTGGGCATGGATCGTAGCATGGGCCATTTCCCCAGGCTTCAAGGCAACGGAAGGTTCCTTCATAGTATGCGAGTGGACTACTTCACCAAGTGGATCGAGGCTGAACCTCTGGCCTCCATACACGAAAGAAGCAGTTCAAGCAATTCATTGAAGGAACATCATCACCGGTTGTAATACCTCGGGTTCTTTGTAACAATAATGAAGGCAGTTGTCAGTTGAAGGCCACTAAGGATACTGTGCTCGGTTCGGCTGATCAACATGCCGAGCGAACTTCAGTAGACAGGCCTTCAGACCATATGGACAACCAGAGGCTCGCACAATAAGGTCATCCTCCGAGGAATAAAACTAAGTTAGGAGGCTCTAAAGGCACTTGGGCTCGATGAACTACCCGGTGTCTATGGTCAGCTCGTTACCACGACAAGAAGCTACTGATCATCCCCTTCTCCTTGGGATATGCAGTTGAAGCGTCTTACTGTGGAGGTCGGAGATACCATCCCCTTCGGGTGACATTTTATGATCCGAACCAGAACGAGAGTACAAGAAAGGATCGACCCGACCTACTCCGAGACACCGACAGGTAACGCCTTGTTGAAATCCATCTCGTACAAGCAGAAAATCACAAGGTATTTCAATCAGAGAGTCAAGAATCGGGAGTATACAGGCAGGTGATTGGGTTCTTCGGAAATCGAATAGCAAGACGGGGAAAATCAACTGGGCAAACTAAACCCCAACTTGGAAGGTCCTTATCGAGTTACGGAAATGTCAGACCCGGAACCACAACCCCGGACTCACTCGAAACGCCGATTGGCAGCAAGCTCTCCCTCCGCCATGGAGATGTTGACAATATTGCGCAATACTATGTCTTAAAGGTTCAGACTTGTTAAAACTTTAGTTATATATGCTCTGTAACACGACAAAGCACTCGGTCAGAATCCTCACGGTATCCATGATCGAGCATTGCTCAGTCAGCTTTGCGATATGACATAGCACTCGTGTAATCTAGTAAAAGCATGAATAAAAGTCTTCCTTTTAGCGCAATTTTTCTAGAGTACTTACCTCGAGAATAGCATGCTCCACCTTTCGGGGCAAACAGCCTCGGAGGCACCCCCCCCACTGCGAAAACAAAGGTGAACATGCCAACACTCGGTCAGATGCAAGCAACAAGCAGGTAAAACATTCAGAAATAAGAATAAGTATCAACACTCGGACATATTGAAGAAAGACGATAATCGATAATGAAAAACAGACTCAGCTGGCAAGAAAATATTCTATAAATAAAAAGCCAGGCTCGGCTGCAAGGCACGATAATATTCAAGTTAAAGGCGAGACTCAGGCTGGCAATTAGTTGGTTACAGAAGTCGGGAGTCTACACCGACCCACAAAGTTTAGGAATTTCAAATTATTACAAATTTGACCAGAACATGTGTCAGCAGAAAAACTGAAAATAAAAATCCTGGGGGCTACTCGGCGAGAACTAGCTGCTTCCTCGGCATCTCATCATCAACATCTTTTCCTTGTCCGCCGAGACCTTAAGCCAGAAGCAGCATGAGTCTGAAGATGGAGGTCTTGGCAGCTGGGCTCCAGGAGGATGCAGCGACTCGATCTGCTTGAGATTGGGAAGCAACCTCGGCAGATCTCTTTGATCGACGTTCGAGCATCTGGGCCAACTCCCGAGCCCAAACCTCGTCATACATTGGTCTTGATGCAGCCAACTGGTCGGGGACCACGACATTAATGGCAGCCTCCATCCTGAGTCAAGGCATGGTTGACCGCTGTCTTGAACGAGGTCTGCCCCAACTTGACCTTGATTGACGACCCTGGCATTGCCAAACCAGTGTTTTCCACCACTGCTGACCACCAGCAGCCAGGTTCTCTCTCTCAGCGTCGAGAGCATTCTGTCAGCTCCTTGATGGTTGCATCCCTCTTGCGATTATCTTTTTTCGCCTGGCAGCCCGATTCATAGCCTAACCCGGTCATTCTCGAGGTCCTGCCTCTCTCCTTCCACTTTCGGAGCTTCCTTCTCCTTCTGCAGCTCTTCCAGCTCCTTGTCCTTATCCTGGACAATCTCCACTTTGCGATCGACGAGATCGCTTGTTCTTGGCGTGGGTGGAGAGGAGGGCATGGATCCTACCGTCACTGCTAGCAAAAGCACAGTCGGAGAACACTGTCAAGGATTAACAGGAAATCACGAATTATCAAAAGTTTAAGTGAAATAAGTTTGGTAAGATACCTCGAGCCAGGCAGACTGGAGGTCCTCGTCTCCCGAGTCAAAGCTTCCTCTTCATCAACTCCGACACGTCCTCTGATGGCACGACCCCTTTCAGAGCAGACTCGGCCCTCTTGGATTTGAGATCCCCTTGCAGTTTGTCAGGGATCACAGGGCCGGCCTCAGGGCCACCCTCGGCCTTTTGCGCTGAAAAGGGGTGTCTGAACCCCTGTCAGGTCGGTGATGGGACGAAGTCCTGGAAGTTATCGATGAAGGAGGATTCGGGGAGGATTGGCAGGAGTTGTCTCATCCGGGTCAGTCTCCCGGACCGCCTCTAGGCCCCCGGAAGCTTCTGGGGTTCTTGCGGGTCACAAAAGCTCCGTCAGACATAAAGACATAGAATCTAAAGGGAAATTTGCATCAAAGAAAAACCTACCTCGGCTACAGAAGGGATGGGATGTTGCCAGCCTCACATCTCGGGGTCCAGGTCCGCGAACAGAAACTCAGCTGCAGAAATGGTGTCGGCATGCCAAATTTCCCGACTTACCAGCCTCTGCAACATGAAGAATAAACCATGTTAGCAACAGAAACAAGCTTCTTAATTGCAAAAATGAAAGACAGTATCTAAATCAGGACAGTTGACCGAGGCAATATACACCCTACCCGGGCACTCTTTTTACTTCGGCACACATGGCCACTGTAATCCTCGTTCTGCAGGAGGGTGTCGTCCGGTAGCCATTGCCGAAGGGCGTCCGGCAAGCGTGTACACGTTCCGAGGACCACTTTTTCTCCCTCAGAAAGAAGAAGGCTACTACCCCCTCGACTTGTTCATCAACGGCACATTATAGTTCCGAACAGGTTGGACGGTTCAGTGTCCTGACCCGAGGAGTCCCAGGCGTCGGTCCTATATCAAGGCAAACTCCCGACGAAAGCCTTTCCAGCTGGATCGGGTCCGCCCAAGACTTTGTAAGGCTTCCGGCACTGAAATATCCACCGCCGGGGCCATACTGCTCACCTTGACACTCACTCAGCTTGAAATATTTCTGAAGGAGGGTCAGGGTCGGGGGTTTGCCATCCAGACAGATGGACAAGAAACCAACTATGTGTGCAACAGAGTTGTGGCATCAAGTTGTGCAAGGCAGGTTGTACTCTTGCAGCAACAAAGGAATAAAGGGATCGAGGGGAAATCTGAGGGCCCATCTCCAGGTGACTTTATACACAGCACGGTCCCTGGAGATGGTTGGATGACCGATTGGTCGAATTGGGGCTATATACCTGTAAGGGGGAGGAAGAAGATTTGTGGCTCTCCCAGAAGTGCAACTCTTTCAGCAATCTCTGCTGATAATGCTTTCGATGTAAAAGAAACCGGGCCCCTCTCGTTGGTTCGGTATCTCTTGCCCCGACGTTGAAGTCCCAGCCATTCTGTCAATTTTGAAAGTTACCTTGTCATCTACAAATTTACGTTCTAAATTGCTTACAATCGTTGCCCGTTTTTCTACAAGTACCACCTGCCAGGGTAGTACCACACCTTCCAACTCTTCTCCCTCGGCTCGGGAGTCAAGGGTGGGGTCTCTATCGGGATGGCGTCTAAGTATGTCGGGTTATGTACAACACTCGGTATGGTCAACCCTCGGGCAGAGCTCTCCGTCCAGGATAGGATACCGTTCTCTAAGGTCATATGTGTATTCTACAATCGGAGGGTCCTCCTGAGCCGGAGCAGGGTCCGGAAATAAGGGATCAACTACGGGGTCATTCACTAAGGGTTCCTCTAGAGGCTCCTCATCTAGGTCATGCATCAGAAAGTCGTCCGAAGCTACGCTAATACTTACATCTAAGTCAGAGAATACAAGCCCCTGAGTCGGGAATATACAGGACTACTACTAGTCAGATGCAGAAGGTAAACCATCCATAACTACTATGCACAACAACAAAAGAAACCTAAGTCAAGGAGTCGAGAATTTCAACGTACCTTAATCGGAGTACCCTAAGAAGGAAAGTCTCGCACCTAGCTCGGTCGCACGCCCGATCCCCGTGATGGGCAGAAATCCTCAAGTGAAGGCACTCTAGAGAGAGAAGGGAAACACCTAAAATCTAGAGAGAGGAGAGAGCTTTCTAGAGAGAGAAGAGGCTTTTAGAGAGAGAAGAGAGCTTTTTAGAGAGAGAAGCTAAAAGTGGAAAGTGGTAAATGTGAAACTAAAAATTACCAACTTACTATTATATAGTAAGTAGAAGATGAACAGTTACCCTGACAAAATCAAGTACCACTTTTAATATTAAATATTAAAAGTGGTAAAACCGTCCACATTCATCATACCAGATCAGTCATCACACTTGTGAAAATTAATTCAAGTTTTCCTTTTCCCGAGGTTGTACCTCAGGAATCCAAGGACTAAGGTTTCCTTTCCCGAGGCTGGTACCTCGGAATCCAAGGAGTAAGGTTTCCTTCTCCCGAGGTGTACCTCGGGGTCAAAAACCAAGATTTCCTTTTCCCGAGTTGGTGCCTCGGGAGTCCATGGTATGCTTTCCTTTTCCCGAGGCTGGTACCCTCGGAATCAAAGGACTAAGATTTCCTTTTCCCGAGATGGTACCCTCGGGAATCCAAGGACTAAGGTTTCCTTTTCCCGAGGCTGGTACCCTCGGGAGTCAAAGGACCAAGATTTCCTTTCCCGGTTGGTGCCCTCGGGAGTCCATGGATTATGCTTTCTTTTTCCGAGGCTGGTACCTCGGGAATAAAGGACTAAGATTTCCTTTTCCCGAGGTTGGAAACCCTCGGGAATCCAAGGACTAAGGTTTCCTTTTCCCGAGGCTGGCACCCGCGGGGAGTCAAAGGACCAAGATTTCCTTTTCCCGAGGATGATGCCCTCGGGATTCCAAGGATTACGCTTTCCTTTTCCCGAGGTTGGCACCCTCGGGAATCCAAGGACTAAGGTTTCCTTTTCTCGAGGCTGGTACCCCCGGGAATCAAAGGATTAAGATTTCCTTCTCCCGAGGTTGGCACCCTCGGGAGTCCAAGGATTAAGATTTCCTTTTCCCGAGGCTGGTACCCTCGGGAATCAAAGGACTTATATTTAATTCTCTTAAGGCTGGTACCCTCGGGAACCCAAGGACCTAGTTTTCCTTTTCCCGAAGTTGGTGCCCTCGGGAACCCAAGGACCTAGTTTTCCTTTTCCCGAGGTTGGTGCCCTCGGGAATCCAAGGATTATTTTTTCCTTTTCCCGAGGCTAGTACCCTCGGAAATCCAAGGATCTAGTTCTCCTTTTCCCGAGGTTGGTGCCCTCGGGAATCCAAGGTTTGAGTTTCCCTTTTTCAGGGCTGATACCCTCGGGAATCAAAGGACCTAATTTTCCTTTTCCCGAGGCTCATTAGCCCTCGGGACTCGTGGATTTTGGGGCTTAATAGCCCCTCGAGAATTCTGAACTACCGAGGCTCATTAGCCCTCGGGGCTCAGTAAAATTGGGGCTTCTTAGCCCCCTATACCAGAAATCGGCCTCCCTCACCGAGGGGCCATACTTAATTCAACAAACCATCGCCTAAGTGACTTCCCTATCGGGAACACTGTCTCGGCACGGTCGTTGGTCGGTGACCTTCGAACAAGTGGCCTGACCGGCTACTTGACTAAATCCCTGACCGGGTGCCTCCAACCTCATGGGTTCGAGAGTTCCAAGAYCAGGCCMGGAGGATCRAGCATGATTCCGCTTGACACCTAACCTCCCTCGGTCCTCGGTATAAGTATCAAGCGTGGGGCTAATTGTCCCTGCCCAATGGCCAGGTGCCACGTGGCTATTAGTGGGCCCCACCATAACCCAAATAAAAGGGGACATGTGGGCCCCACAGAATAAAGGTACCCTCAGTAGGGTACGAGACAAAGTCTGACATATGCCAGGCTTCTGTCCCACATTGCTGAAATGACAAAAGTTTGTCCCACATTGGGRAAACATCAACAGTCAACCTCACCAATCCCTATAAAAAGGGAGTTGGAGAGTCCACTCCAGGTATCTAATTCTGAACCCACCGAGTATAGTCTAGCATTTACTTCTAGCTTGCTCGACCTTCAGTTAGGTCTCTTTGCTGACTTAAGCATCGGAGGGGCTTTTCCCGGAAATCCACTGGGTTAGTCACCTTTGCTTGTTTTGCAGGTTAGCCCGAAGAGACCAAGTGTCCATTCTTAGGACGTTGACGGAAGCACGTGCGTGCCAGCTGTCATCCCCAGTCTTTATTACTCACCCTAGTTTTCTTCTATATTCTTTGTAAGTTCCTTGAACAGGAACAAAACCGACTTCAAAAAATTCTATCAATGCAATTGAAAAAAGGTGATTTTACCAAAAATTTAAAATTCAACTATCATAATATTAATACCTACATTTTTGACGGGACAAGAAAAGGGTTTTGATGAAATCGGACAATCACACCTTTCGCGGCCGTGTTCTTCAACCATGGCGCAAGGTAAGGAGGAGTAAGAAGGAATGTGGGAGAAGGAAATAAGATTAAAACGAAAGATGAAGTTTCAAGTAAAAGTGAAATCAGTTAAATGTACAAATCAAAGTACTTCCTCCGTTTTTTTTACTAGTAACTTTTGCCAAATTTAGAAATATCAAAATAATGTCAGCTATTTTTTTCCTTTTTACATGTCATTTCTTCCTACATCTACTCACAACTAAATTTTACCTAATAGAATATGTATCATGCTCAAAGTTGTCACTAAAAAAACGAAGGAAATAGTAACTTTAGCAAACCATGGTAGAAGTGGGACCAACTACAAAACGGACAAAAGGACAAGCCTCTTACAAATTTGTCACATGAATACATTTCCTAATTCCAACGATATCAAGATTGCCACAACATATACTAACGAGATCTATACTAGGGAGGGATTGGAAATTGTTCCTAATATACTCCTTCTTTATCAAAATAAATGCAACGATTTGATATAAAATACAGAGGAAAAGTGTCAAATCATTGCAATATTATTTATACGGAGGGAATATTATTTTCTCTCATTCTCAACATAATAACAAGAGTGTAAACACACTAAACACTACTATCCATAAACAGACAACGATTCGTGCCACACCTAATATTTAAGGCATTACGGAGAAAGTACAAATCAAACATTAATTAATTGGAGCTAGAAGAGAATAATGGAAATGTGGAGTTTACTTTAATAGATAGGTAGATGGTTTGCATTAATGCAGTTATGAAGTTATCATTTATGACATTAGTGCGTGGTACACCTCCCCTTTAATACGAAGAAGGTAAAGTGTCAACATTGTGGCAATTAAGTGAGGTCATTACATTGTCGTCAAGATGATTCATGTAAGTAGCTAATCAATTATGTTCATCAATTTGATTAGCTAACCATCCAAAGAAAAAATATGTGTTGTATGTGCAGAGAACCAACAAGAAAAGACCAGTGCAATTAATTAATTGATCGTTACAATATCGACTGAGAAATCTCTTTTAATTTCAAATAGTGATCAGCATAAATAGATTTTTGGGCTTTGCATCGGTGACTTTGGGTTTTTTGAATTCCTAAAAGTGATACCAGTTTTGATTAACTTTCTATCCATGAATTTAATGTCTCATTTACTAATACTGAGTCTGTTCTTTTCCACTTATTTTCATTATTTATTGGTCGAATAAAATAAATTTAGATAAGATAAGTATCAACAAGTTCAAATAAATACTAATAAAAATAATAATTATTTTTTCCTCTTACAAAATAAGTATATATAAGTTGAAAAGAATACACTCATTATAAAAAGGTGTTATATTGTACGTCATTACGTCACATGTCATTTCTATTCATCGTGAATGCGCCACGTGGACGTCTTTTCTTTCTACAAAATTGCTCCATCGATGAGATTCAATCCCTGGACTTTCAAGTTGTTATTAATATAACTTTACCGATTCAACTAAGTTTTATTCATACCGAGTTTTAATTAACTTTCTAACCATGAATTTAATGTCTCATTTACCAATACTGAGTTTGTTCTTTTCCACTTATTTTCAGTACTTATCGATCGAATAAAATAAGTTCAGATAAGATAAGTTAAGTATCAACAAGTTCAGTTAAGTACTGATAAAAATAAGGAAAAATTGCTAACAACTACCCACTTTTTTTCCACTTTTGAAAACAACTACCCATATTTTCAATTTATTTTGCGAATCACTACCCACTTTTAAATTTTGGCCACTCAACACCGTATTAACCACCACAAACCACCCCAATGCGACATCCCAATTGCAAAACCACCCCACTTTGTTGTTTCCCACCTCCAAAACCATCCAACACCCACCAAAACAACTCAACCACCTAAACCTCGTCACAATTAGTTTTAGCATTTTCTCAGCTATCCATCCACATTTTGGATATCGTTCCTTCATAAAAGTTGTAGATCTCGGAAAAATACATGAAATAAGCTCAAGAATCACGCGATTTGGAGTTGTTTCAAGTAGTTATGCCTTCCACAAGTTTGATAATCTGAAAATGGTTAGTGATTCGCAAACAAAACATAAAAAGTGGGTAGTTGTTTCAAATAAAAAACTATCTGGGTAGTTGTTTTCAAAAGTGACAAAAAGTGGGTAGTTGTTGACAATATTGCCTAAAAATAATGATTACTTTTTCCTCTCACAAAATTAGTATCAATAAGTTTAGATAAGATTAAATAAGTTCAGATAAGTATACATAAGTTGAAAAAAACACACTCATTATTAAAAGGTGTTCTATTGTACGTCTTTACGTAACATGTCATTTCTATTCATCTGCGGCACGTGGACATCTTTTCTTTCTACAAAATTGCGCCATCGATGAGATTCGATTCCCGGACTTTCAAGTTGTTATGAATATAACTTCACCTGACATGGCACAGAAAATCCTAGTCCATGTGTCCTAATATTGGATCAAAGCGATCCACGTGGCAAGTGTCACTGATTAAATTAATCCGGACCGAAACGGGACAAAGAACAGACGTTCCTACACTGAAACGGTAGTAAGGAACACAAGGAAGCACCGATGGTCGACAAATGACACACATCCAAGGGTTGCCTTGGTTATTGAGGGATTGCCTATAAATACCCCCGAAAACCCACATTTATGGCACCTACATTCTCTTAGCATTTATTGCATCCAACTTCCAACAACTTGAGAGCATCTCTCACTACTTTTTCTCACTAGCCTAACACTTTAATTCCCTTAAATTCGTACTTACTTAAGCATCGGAGGAGAGATAATCCAAATAGGATTATCCTCCTTTGTGCAGGTGCCAGGCCAACTTTGAGGTGCTAGGAGCAAGAAGCAAGCAAGCAAGCGTTCACCAGGAGACCAGAGGTAGCCAAGGTCCGTACATTTGTCCAATAGAAGGTCAGCTCTCCAGAGGTAGCATTGATGGGAAGCCTCCACCGCTCTCTCAACCTAGAAGCTAGGGAAATATTGTAGCCAGGACACGTCATCACCAAAATACTTGCTACGACATTTGGTGCCGTTTGTGGGTAGATAATCAGAAATGGCTTCAGGAGATGACCAAACACGACAACGGACGAACACACCTCCATCTTTAGAAAAGAGTAACCTAAATGGGGAAAACCAGCTAGCCACAGGCTCCACTTTCCAGGTCAGCCTGGAGGACGATACCGACTTGTCGCTTCATGACCTGAATAGTATGTACGTCTCCCATGAGACACTTAAAGATTAAATCAGCAAGGGGGTGGATGAGATATGGGAACGTTTCTCCGAGCAGAATGAACTAAAGGCTAGACTTGACGCTCTCCAAGCGGAGAATGCACGCTTGAAAGCCTTGCATGCAGGCAAGTCTAAGGTGACTGGCAGTTGAGTTCCTGCCAAGTCACAAGTTCTAGAGTATAACACTCCCACAATCCCCAAACTCAGGACCATCAAGGTTAAGAATCCAACACCGAAAGGTAAACTTATTTCCACAGAACACGTTCCTTTGGAACAAGAGAAAAGTCAGACTAGGAGGTGTCGTAGCACTCCTAAACTTGCTAACAAAACAATTACGACTACCAATGCTGCCTCTGCCAAGGGAGGACCCTATAGGTTTGATGAAGCCTATGTGGAAGACGATGTCTCTTCTTGGGAGGAGCCAAAGGATGTTAGAACCCTCATCGAGAAGAGAAAATAGGACCGAGAAGCCTCCTCAATGGATGCTCGAAAAATTATCGAGATCAAGAGGGAGAGGAGCTAGGACGCCAGGCTAATCCTGGACAAAAAGAAAACTAAGAGGCTTAAGCAAGCTGCACAACTTGAAGAGGAACATGCACTAACTGGTTCTACGCCGGTGTGCACGGACCCATCCCATCGTTCTTTTAGAACAGATGGTCCTTCCCACGGCACATCCGGCCAGGCTGCTCCCAGATCACATCGCCATGAGCCAGAGGTCCGATCCCACCAACGTGGAGGGGTGTCACCAAAGCGGTGCTCACCTAGATAGGGGTTATGGCCAGTTATCCCAAGGGATGACCAAGGGGATGCAAGCGCTCTCCCTGACTGACAAAAACCCCTTTTCTCCCTCCATCCTCATGGCAACTCAATCTCAGAAAATCAAGTTCACTTCTATTAATGCTTATGATGGGACAACTGATCCAGGCGATCACCTGGCAATGTACAAGCATCTCATGCTAACCACCTAGGCCGATGATGCGACTTGGTGCAAATACTTCCCAGTTACCCTCAAGGGGCTGGCCCAAAGGTGGTTTAGCGGTCTTCCAACAGGTTCTATCCACAACTTTAATGAATTGGCTGTTCTTTTTACTCATCATTTCATGGCTCATCGGCAAGAGCAAAAAAGTATCCTACATTTGGGAAGAATTCAACAATGACCCAATGAAAGTTTGAGAAGCTATGTCAAATGCTTTAACAATGAGACTCTCTAGATCCCAGATTTGCCAGAACGAGTGATCCTGGACAATTTCTATCGTGGGCTGGATGAGGATATTCCTTTCAAGTTTCAAATGGTAAGACAAAGGGTAGAGGACTTGAATGAAATGATGAGGGAAGCAGAAGCATGGATCCATGCTGAAGAGGTTTGTGCAGTTAAGAAGGCCAAGGAAAAAGTGACTCCTCCTTCCTCGAAACATCAAAGCAACCAAGCGCATCGAAGTGGTGGTCATGACAAAAAGAGGTCTGGCACCTAGAATATAGAAGAAGAGGGAACATCACAGAAAGCATCAGCCAGGAAGAAGAGAAAGTTCAGCTACACACCAACGGTTGAATACACCAAGGATCTCTTAGAAGTCTATAAAGAAGTAAGTCGGGATGTCCACATCGAAGATCCTCCTCCAATCAAAACTGAAATGGACAAAAGGGACAAGTCCAAGTACTACAAGTATCACAAGGAGCTTGGACATGTCATTGATGATTGCTACACCTTGCAACGAACTATGGATCGTCTAGCACACCAGGGCAAGGTGAAGAAGCACTTGATTAAGAGGTTTCAAAAGAAATCCCCCTCAGCTGAGGGTGCCCCAAACGAGGAACATTCKGACTTTGGAATCGTCCACACGATTTCTAGAGGCTTTGCTGCATGAGGTCCAACAGCCAAGGGAAAACTAGACTATGTCAGGACTCCTCAACAAGTAATGATCCTTGATAAGGAAGAGGATGAGAAATTGCCAAACGTTCTCATTTGCGAGAAGGATCGTGGGGAGGTAAGCAACCCCCATGATGACCCTCTCATGTTCGAAATGAAGGTGGCGGATAAGCGTGTCCGTCGCATTCTTATTGACACGGGAAGCTCCTCCGATATCATAAGCTTTGAGTGTCTTCAGAAATTGAAGTACAACGATGATGATTTGGTGCCATGCCATAACCCCATAATAGGTTTTGGCGGTGGCATCATTCAACCAGTGGGAATAGTCACTCTCACCTTATGTTTAGGATGGGAAAACGTTTGTAGGCACTTGTGAGTCAAGTTCTTGGTGGTCAAAAATATGACAGCCTACAACGTTATCATTAGTCGGCCGACACTCAATGCTTCTAAGTCTGTGGTGGTCACTCATCTAATGTTGATGAAGTTTATAAGTGACGAGGGCAAGGTTGGCACGATCTACGGAGATCAGCAAGTCGCTCGAGAGTGATATCTAACCACCGTCAAGCCACTTGCTGGGGGTAAGGATAATGATATGCCTGAAACATTGAAACAAGGGGCCAACAAGAAAAGGAAGTCAGGCAAGGTGTTGATGGTTCACGACATCCACCAAGAAATGATGGCCATACATGGTTTGTTTACTTCCATCTCTCGGCTAGAACAAGGGGGTCAGCAAGAGGACTTCGCCATAGATCCCACCTTGCCAGCGAGGATGGTCAAGGTAGGTGACGCTATGAGTGACAAGCTAGGACAAGCATTTAAAGACTTGCTAAGAGAATACAAGGACGACTTCGCCTTCTCAGCAAAAGAGATGCCAAGGCTCGATCCAAAGATCGGCCAGCATAGTCTAGATGTTGATCCCACATTCAAATCGGTCAAGCAAAAGAAGAGAACTTTGGGGCCAGTACGAAGCAAGGTAGCTGACGAAGAAGTGAAAATATTGCTAGATGCCGAGTTCATTCATCCTTACCAATATCCAAAGTGGGTGGTCAATGTTGTGTTAGTCCCCAAGCCAAACGGGACATGGAGTATGTGTGTGGACTACACAGATCTGAACAAGGCTTGTCCAAAAGATAGCTTCCTACTCCCAAAAATTGATAAGCTAGTAGATTCTACAGTGGGGCACGAGGATATGAGCTTCGTAGACGCTTATTCCGGGTTTCATCAAATCCCTCTCAAGGAGGAAAACCAAGACAAGACAACCTTTGTCACTGACAATGGGTTATATTGTTACAAGGTAATGCCATTCGGCTTGTGAAACGCCCCTGCTACCTTCCAAAGATGTGTAAACACCATCTTCCCTAAGCAGCTTGGAAGGAATGCAGAAGCCTACATTGATGACATGATCATCAAAAGAAAAAAGAAGGAAAACCATGCCAGGGATCTACGAGAGACATCGACACCTTGCGTCACTTTGGCATGAAATTGAATCTGAAGAAGTGTGTGTTCGGGGTTACTTCTGGCAAGTTCTTGGGGTTCCTAGTTGATGAACCCCGACAAAGTAAAAGCTGCCTGGACATGCAATCGCCACGAAATGTGAAGGAAGTACAAAGATTGACGGTTTGTCTAGCAGCACTTGGAAGATTTCTCTACAAATTTGGAGATAAGTGTCAATATTTTTTCAAGACAATAAAAAAGAATGCCAAGTTTGAATGGAGTGAAGAGGCTGAAGCTACCTTTGTCAAGTTGAAAGAACACTTGCACTCTCTTCCAAGGTTCGAAAGCCGCATGGAAGGAGAAACTTTGTACATGTATCTCTCAGTTTCAGAATATGCTTTGTCGGCTGTGTTGGTGGCTGAGAGGGAAGGAGCTCAATTGTCGGTTTACTTTGTAAGCCATGTACTTCAAGGAGCTGAAATGCGCTACGCCAAGTCTGAAAAATTTGGTCTAGCACTCATGATGGCTAGCAAAAAGCTCCGTCCTTACTTTGYTGCACACAAGATTATTGTCTACACTGAACAACCAATCAAACAACCATTGACCAAGTTAGAGTCTTTGGGGAGAATGTTGAAATGGGCAATAGCATTGAACAGGTTCAACCTCGAGTTCGAACCAAGGAAGGCCATAAAGGGGTAAGCCCTAGCAGATTTTATTGTCATAATGACCAGGCGTCCCCCAGCCGAAATGTCAAGCGACGTTTGTATATTGTTTGTAAATGGATAATCCACCCAAAATGACTGTGGGGCAGGGATCTTGTTCAAGTCTCCAGAAGGAGATACTTTCGAATATGCCATGTGATTCAAATTCCAAACATCTAACAACGAGGCAGAGTATGAAGCTCTCGTGGCGGGAATTAGAATGTGCAAAGCGGCTGGGGCAAGAAAGATAGATGTTATGTCAGATTCTCAACTAGTGGTGAGCCAGGTCAATGGGGAGTATAAGGCTAGAGACAAAAACATGATCAAGTACTTAGACATGGTCAAGAAGGAGGTTGAAGGGCTAGAACATTTTCACCTAGTGCAAGTGCCTAGGTCAGAAAACAACTAAGTCGATGCATTGTCCAAGTTGGCTAGCTTAGCTACTGTTGACTCTCCAAGGTCAGTCTTTTGGGAAGTCTAAAACCAACGAAGTATAGATGAGCTAGACGAGGTCCACTACATCAATAGGGGAAGCACTTGGATGGATGAAATTATTGAATTCAAGCAAATCGGAATTCTACCTCTTGCGAGATACGTGGTTTGTGTATTGGAATGGCTAGCTTTACAAGAAGTCTTTCTCTCACCCCTTGCTCAAATTCTCTGCCATCCAAGAACACAAGGTAAGTTTATTGAAATTTATTTTTATTCAATTTTCCATGTCACTTCATCAATTCAATTTTTCATGCAACTTCAATTTGATTTTTTTCCTATTTCAACTCAATTCGTTTGCCTTGCGATTCCTACTGAATTTATTGTTTTTGTCATCTCTAAAATTTGATTTTGCTGCCATCTAAATTGGTTCAATTGAATTTGGTTTAATACGTATGCAATAAAGCTTCGATTCAGCGTTACCTAAATATAAAGGAAGTAAGCGATTGTTTCTAATTGATTTTATTAGGGATTCGAATTGATATTATGTTTTTTTAAACTTATAAGTGTTTGTGTGTTGTTATACTAATTCTAATTTTTCTAGAAATCGCTTGATTCTATATGCTTGAAACTAACTTTTGTTGCTATCATAGCTATGCTATCGGAATTCTATTCTTTTATATGCATGTTCTCTGATTGTAGACTTGTAGTACTTGTATATAAATTTTAAATTATCCTAAAAGCTGTTAAATGTGCATTTTTCACTTTTTATAAGATGATGCCTTTGAAAAGTTCGACATGAGTTTTATGTGTTTATCTAGTTTATGATTGAGGATGTGGTATGGGAGATAATGTTGATTAGTACTGTATTTTTAATGAATGTAGTATTKAGCAATTTGCAGTAAATGCGCATGGTGGAGTACTGGGCTTAGAGTCTGGGTGCATATTCTTAAATGATAATCTGGTCAATGAAAGTCAGTTTTGGCCTAATTGCATCACTAAGGTCAACTTAAGGTATGTTGTATTGTATATGAATTGAGTAACTGACTAGTGACCTTAATTTGCCAAATTATGACACTCTCGTACCGTTGTGAACAAATACCATCATTTGATTAGCATCTTAAGAAGCACTAGTCTTATAAAATTCATGGCAGGTGTTACTTTAATCTTAACTATAAAAACACTCTTTATTTACTATAAACTATTRATAGGAGTTAAGTCCCTTTCTTTATTTTTACATAGTAGTTTTTACTTAAATTCTTTATTAATCAAAATGTTCACTTCTTACTTAATTGTAGTAGTAGCAGCAAAGCACGACAATTTATATGTTAATTGTCAAAATGTTCACTTTTTTTCCCACTTTTACTTGCATACCAACATCCCTTATGAAATGATAATCTTTGTTATTATATATTTTCGGCATGTTAAAGACCTATAGTACTTCAACAATTATACATGTATWGCAACGAAGAATATAAGATAATGATAATGAAACTTGTTGCTTTTTCTTGTTCTTGCTTGATGAAGTAATTATATACATTGGTTCTTAATTATATTTTGGGCTTATTTTGTCTAATACAATGATAAATATTATATTTTGCAGAATATCAACTCCTTACTTGTAGACTTGGTGCTAATTTTATTGGTCGTGAAAGAGATTGAGGAGGTTAGTCCTTTGTTTCGACATATAAATATTATATATGAGCTCTGTTTTATTTATTTGATGTTATTGTGGATTTCTTATCTAACTTGTTTTGATTTCACTTATTACCCGAATTTGTGACTTGTTTAGTTAGTAAAATAGTTGTGAGGATTTTATATATTTTTTTAAGCTGAGCCTCCTATGTTTAATACTTTGATAATCAGAATTGTACAAAGATTATCATTTTTTGACTTCTTCTATAGCCTAAGGTTGCCTTGGTAAATGTTGTTGCGTAATTATTTTGTTGTAGAACATAACATACTTAAGGTGCTTGCCCCTACTGAACATGCACCTCCCGCCCTTGTTTTGCCTTCTGCATCTGATGCTGCAGTAGACCAGACCCAAGGCAGTATGGGTTTGTTATGGTTGTTGCTGTCCTAGGAGCTGCTGCTCCTACTGCGGTACCGTGCCGCATAGAACCCGAAACCATGGCCCTGCCCTGTTTTGAGCCAAGGCAACCCCTTGTTGCCGTTCTTGGGGCTGCTACTGTGTTGCTACACCTACTATGCTACCCTCACTTGCAATCTTCTCACCTTCCTTAGGATTTCTCTTAAGCTAGCAAGGTTTGTAAAATACATAGTGAAATACTCAATTAGAAGGGAGAGTAGAAATGTGGATTGATTCTGCCAAACGCAGGTTTAATATCTTAAATTAAACAAATGGGTTGTCATTTCTCTTTAAGCTGGATCATACTACACCATCGTAGTTGGGTGTGCAAGTATAATTTAAGGTTATGTGTGATTATTCTCTTAGTCTTAGCTTGCCAAGTCCTATAATATTAAGTGCTGAGTGACAGTAGAAGGCAATGTGTTTAGCTTGAAGCAGTGAAGCTTATTGTGTTTAACTGTATTGGGCTTTTGACATGAAAACATAGTCATTAGATATCAATCATCTCTGAAACTTGTAATATGTGAGCTTGTTGATACTATTTTTTTAGCATGCCAGGCTTGACTTTTTGAAGGAAAGCAAATATTATGGGTTTGTTTTATAGTGATCTTGTTGTGTATCAATCTAATACAATAGTACTGTAGGTCAGTGTCACATAATTTGGCATTTGTTTCGGAATGCGGAACCAATTCGGGAGCGGAATTCGTGACATATAGAAAAGAGATTTAGTTCATACTTCCTCAGCGAATTGGAACGAACGAAATCGGAACGGAGCGAACCAATTCGGAATTCGCTGCCAGTTCCAGCGAATTATGTGACTATGTAGTAGGCCATAGGTAGCTTATTTATCAGAGCTGCATAGTAAATTCTTCTATTGACTATGAGCCTACTGTTGTTAAAGGACATATATCTGTACATTGAGTTCCGGTGAATCATATATGGTTCTAGGTAGTCTTAGACTCTTAGTTGGGGTTACCGGGTTACCATCTGCAAAGTAAAACTGCTAATCTAATTGAGCAATGTCTATATATCTTATCTAAAAATTATAACAAAGGAATAGGAGAATTAGAAGAGAATAAATGAAGTTTCCCAGAGCTACTCAAGAGGGGGGGGGGGTGAATTGAGTACCCAATAAAAATTTTCGATTTGCTACTGTTCTATCAGAATAGACCATTGTACTGGTCTTTCGCAGCGGAATTATTAGTTAACAGTTAGTAGAGCAGTTATCGAATAATAATAAAGGACACAAGATATTAACGAGGTTCACCCAACTTGTGGGCTAGTCCTCCTAGCCTAGTTACTTTATTTAATTCTACTCCGAATGAATAATAGTACCCTCACTCTCTCAATGTTATCTCTCACACCAGATGAAACCCCACACTCAAACCCAAGTGTGCTATTTCGCACTTGAACTCTCAAACACTCTCAAATGCTACACCCGATCATCAACAAGTTGATGATCCAATAC
This sequence comes from Bassia scoparia, assembly GCA_008642245.1. Lineage (NCBI taxonomy): Eukaryota > Viridiplantae > Streptophyta > Magnoliopsida > Caryophyllales > Amaranthaceae > Bassia > Bassia scoparia. Next base: position 24,275 of record SNQN01003124.1, read on the forward strand.
AAGTTTTCTTTCTCTCAAATACTCTCACAAAGAGCGTACTAAGAAGTAAATTAAAGCTCAATATATGCACTCGTATGATCTATGCTGCTTGATGTAAACTAAGGACTTTTCTTCTCTCGAAATATAAACTCTTTAAGCTCGGAGAGAATCTCATCTGTAAGAGTGCATACTCATGAATATTATAGGCAAGAGCCATGCAATTGTCATAGTCAACCTACAATATGTTAGCATATTTTGTTTTCCAAAGACCCACAATATTTAAGAAGTTTACAAGATATTATTTTATACAAAGATAAAATAATATCTAGTTAACTTAACTTCGACAAAATCAATTTACACAATATTCCTAAGTAACATACTCTACTAGATCACCTTGAAGTTTCCAAAAATCTTTTAGGAAGAGTCTCCAAAACCGTTTACTTGCCTCGACAAGGTGATCAGAGTTTGAAACAGTAGAACTGTTTCTTCCAACTGGTAGTGTTGAAGCTAACTAACCAACTGGTCTAGTTGTCTTACATCTACAAGAAAAGTCCCATTAATCTGTTCATCAATAATACAATCAATCAACCACACATTATGCATTTATAACAATATAAAGACCTAGTCTAAACCTAGAACTAATCTCATATTCTTCAACATCTTCAAGCTTGCCCTTGATCTTCTTTTCAACTTGGAATGTTTACGAGATTAACTCGAAGGACTTCTTGCTCAGAGAGTTGGAAAAAACCTGTATGCTAAAACACATAGAACAATTTGAACATATAACTTGTTAGCATATATGTACTCTTTCAGTGACCCAAGAACAGTTTTCTCCAGCTGTATAGACCAGCTGTATTCATTCTGACCAATGTACCGTTCTTGCAACTGTTTGTCATTCACTCAAAACACTAGGGAACTCAACAAATTCCCCCTTTTTGATGATGACAAACCCTGTGAGAAGTTCCTGCAAACAACAAGTTATATACAGCAACGACTCAACCATGATGAGACTATTTTTGGACTTTTTCAAATTTTCAAATTTTTTTGATTTTTTCGACTCTAAGTGAAACAACCAACTAACTTGGTTATTTCCTAAAAAAGCAAGAAAACTAATTAAACTAAAACTATTCTAAGACTCAATCTACAGCTAGACTTAAGGCTTCAGAACTTCTGACCATTTTCCCCCTTTTGGCATCATTAAAAATTAGCTCAAAGATAGCAAAGCATACACAAATTATCGTTTTCATCCAAATAGTGGCATCAACCACTAATTCATATCAATTATCTACATAAGCCTGTCAAAGTCACAATTCACAATCCCAAAAACAAGCAAACAGGCAGAATAATAGTTCAGCAGAGTTAAACAAAAACCAAATTATATCAAAGAAATGTCTTATAAAATGGTTAGGAAAGCAGATACCAAAAACAGTTCAATAGATAGGGGGAGGGGAACAGAAAGCGAGAATAGATCATCATTCATCATCATCGTCCTCTTCATCCTCCATCTCATCCTCAGAAGCATCAAGATCATCGGCATCAACATCTTCATCCTCAGCATCATCCTCTTCTTCTTCCTCCTGGCTTCCATCAGCAGAGGAGTTGGCGGATTCCTCAAGGTCGATTTCCTCATCATCCTCAGACTGCTTCTCAACTGATCCCTTAACCTCAGAACGATGACCAGTAGCAGCAGTAKATGTCTGTCAAGCAGTAGCAGCAACAGTAGCTTGAACAGTTGGAGTGGTCTCAACCTTCTGACCAGTACCAATAACTACCTGTCATACTGTTCCCTCAGCCTTCATCTTAGCAATCCAACTTCGAGTCTCATTCAACTTATCCTCTAAACTCCCTTGCCTCTCTGTGAAGGATGTAGTCAAGCCATGCACTAAAGACACCAATTGAGAGAGTGTCTCGTCCTGCTTCTCTATTTTAGACAGTACGGGGGTGAGATCAGTAGTTGTACTGGTCTCCTCCACGTTTCTATTCTTAGTTGCAGGGGCAAGAGTTTTCTTAACCGGAGTCTGGCCGGCAAAGCACAGCTTGTCCTCATGGATATCCAATCCCTTTTGACGCAAAATTTTCATGGAGAATTTCTGAGCCGGGACAATGTCTCCATCCAAAGACAGTCCTTTATTCATGAGAATCCCAGAGATAAGGGATCCATAGGCTAGAGAGTGAGAGGGTGAGGTTTTACATGTCATCTTATGCTTAATCATTAGGGCAGGCAGGTTTATCTTGACATTCTTCAGCATGAGGTACATTAAGACCATGTCCATAATKCTAACTGAACCCCTACCCTGTGATTTCGGAATCAACACCTTACTGTAGATAGAATGCAAAACCCTCATAACAGGTTCCTTCAGACTAGTGGACTTAAACCCCTCTCTAGTCCTAATTATCTTTCCAAACAAGAATTTCATTATCTCATCTTGACCTACACCAGAAACAGTAGGCCAACCATCTGAACTGTACCCAGAATACCCATCCCTAGGTACCTTCATGAACTTTGCCAACGACGCCATAGACACTTTCACATCTTTATCATTTACAGTACTGACCAA
>SNQN01003124.1:33801-64798 GCA_008642245.1 Bassia scoparia
AGGTTCAACATATGCCTTTTTCACAACACGAATATAACTCAACCAACCTTGAAACTCTAAAATTTGTTTTACTTCAAGCAATGCAGGAATTTCCCAATAAYCAGGCTCACAACCACAACCAGACATAACATTCTTCTTGGAAGACTGAACAGTAGAGAGAGAAGTAACCGGTTTACCTTTAGCAAAACGGGGAACAGGTGCCTTCCTCTTGGTTCCCTTGGGGGTACCAGTAGACTGTTCCTGCTTCATCATGTTCTCCTTCTCCTTGATTTTCAAGCCAGATGCTCTAGTTGCCCTCCCAATTACCACCTTCGAAATTGGAGCCACTTGAGACCCTTCACCAGTCACTACCACATCATCCTCATCATCTTCGTCACCCTTCTCCTCATTAAGCTTGGCTGAAGGCTTATGAAATTCGATTTCAAGAACCTCAGCTAGGTCCTTAGCAGCTGACCCTTGTTCCCCCTGAATGATCTCAACCAAAGCAGAGTTTGATTCCTGACTAGGGTTTTGATCAGAGGGTGTAGCACTGGGTTCAGTCGGGTTAGGGTTAGGGTTTGAAGAAATTGGTTGGGCTTTCAGTGGTGGTGGTGAGATGTTTTGTGGTGGTGGTGGAGTGGGTTAATTTTGTGGTGGTAGAGATGGAATTGTGGGTTTAAGTAGTGGAGTCAGAGTACCACTACTCGGGTGGTGTTACCAGTGGTAGTGGAGTAGAGGCCACTATAACAACAGTGTTGATGGTATTGTCCGAATGCTCTGTTGGAACAGCAACTTCCGATTTAGCAGCTGAACCCTTCTTACCCTTTCCAGTTTTTCCAATAGCAGCTTTCTTCCCCATTGTTCAGTAACTTTCCGATCAAAATTGCACGAAAACCGAGATGATGAACTCAAGAGAGAGAAACAGAGAGACTTCGAGAATYTTGAAGTGAATGATGATCAGAGATGAAAAATAAAATAAGAGGGAAGCAATGTGAACGAATATATGTAGTGATGATCAGATGAGCAATTAAGGAAGTGAAGTGCTTGGCAGTTAAGTAATAGGAGTGGAAGAGAGAGGGAAATAACTTCCCATAAATGAACTCAACTTACCAGTGATGTCATGGCAACAGTTATGGAAAGTTTCCATTACCTCGAGTTTTGCCAAAAATTCGAATTTGAACTGCACAAATATCACAACTAGAAGCAGTTGGGATATTCGATTAATTCTTTCCAAAACCTTGAGTATTTGGCAAGAACATATATGTGGACATCTGCTGTTCTCCTGTACTGTTCTATTACCCCAAACAGTTTACCTGTTCTGGGCAACTTAGTTCACTTCACCTGCTCATGCTTCAATATGATATGAATGGAATCAACAAAATTATGTGCACGATATACATCCAGGAGTACTAATCTAGCCAATCATTGAGGAAAAACGAAAAGAAGCCTTTCTACCTAAGTCTAACTAAACCTAACAAGACTCTTAACCTACAAAAAGAAACTCTCTACACAATGAGGTATAGTTGAAGTATAGCAGCAAGGCTTGATCCTCACTCTTTACAATAAAAGACGCAACTATCCACATTAACATCTTTCTCCCACACATTATCCCTAAAGGAAGGTGGTGGTTGATCTCGAATGTGCTTGTGCCTTGGAGGTGCTACTTTGCATGTACAGGAGTTCTCTTAGAAATGTTAATAAGCACTTGTATAATCACAAAGTTAAGGAACCAATTAATACTCACACCATATGCTCTTAACTGACTCTTTATCCATCAACAGCTGAGAAACAGCAAGCTGCAGCAGCTAATGTATTACAGCTCTGCCCGTGGACAAAGAAACTGTATTTTGCTCTTTGACCCAAGAGATCAAAGCATGATCCAAGAAGTGTGCCATACCTTGAATGTGCTTTTCCGATCGAACAAGATATCTGGCATAGCCTGCATCTGTGTACCCGACCAAAGGATTTTCAAAGCTGTAATCTAGGTCCTTTCGGGGTCCTGACAGGACAACCTAATCATCTGTTCGGTCTAATGTCACATGGAGAATTCCCTCCTTACAGCCTTCAAATGTGTGAACTGCCTTGGGGTTGCTTTTGGGGAATCGAGCACACAAAACCCCACAAATGAGAAACATGACTTGTCAGTGCCTATGCTAAAAGCATTGTAAAGAGTACAGAAGAAGGAATTGACTATTACAGAAACCTTCGTGGAATCAGTTGTGGACGTATTCAAACAGACTGTTCCCGCTTCTAAATTCTAGACAATTTCCATTGTTTTGATAGAAGTATGGACAGGTGTATGCATATGCCCTTCTATTATTCTGCCATAGAAAATTGTACTCATTACAGTAGTTTCTGTTCATAGTACTCGTCTGATTTGAGTGAGATCATGTAAAAAGGAAATCCCATCATTCTGATTTGCGTTGAGATCTGTAGCCCAAGGAAGAACCCTAGTTTCACATCAAATAGCGCTCATACGTCGAGTTGTCGAAACGTCTGCATAAGAATAGACAAACTCATTGTACAGTTAGCATCTGATTAGGGGTTGCACCATAACAAAATATCATGGGTGTGCTTACATAAATCTGTACAACTAGTAAATCAAGAGGCCCCTTGTTTGTGGATGTAACATAGGTGCTTTGTTCGCACTGGTTTCCCGCTTTTGATAACCATTTTCCATCAGAAATTAGACATCTTTCATAAACCAAGCTCTAGGAGCTTGTTTAAGACCATTTATACAATGCTGTTGTAACTTATACACATGGTTGGGGACAGTGCATCCTCACAGCTTGGAGGCTGCTCAACAATATAACCTCCTCTATTAAGTAGCATTCAAAAAGGTGTCTTTGACATCCATCTGACACAGTTTGAAATTCATGGTGAGCAGGCCAAACAGTTAATATTGGTGTATCGCAGGGGGCTTCAAGTGTCATTGCTCAACAGTGTGCAAAAGGTACATCATATATCAATCCCTGTCTCTGCTGGTTTGAGTTGTAACTTGCATCATACCACAAGCCTAGCTTTTACATTTTCCGTACTATTCGTACTAAGGTCTATCCTAATTTGTTTCTGGCAGACGCCATCGAAGCTACCAATAACTGTATCGCTTCTGGGTCAGGCTCAGATGCCCAAACACTGTTCCTCTGAACTGGTCAGCTCAGTCGGGTGCATATCCAAGAATCCCAACGTGGTCAAGAACAGTGTCGTTTTTTAGTTCTGTGCGGTTCTATCCCTTAGACAAAAAAATGAGTTAGAAATGCAGCAAAAGGTTAATTTGATTAAACAGTAATCTTCTACGATGTTGAAATCCACCCTTCAATTAATTTAGTCACTCTAAATTTGGGTTCTGTGGGATGGCATGTGATGTGTACTGATATTTGTTAACTTTTAAAACCATGTATCATTTTGTGGCATCTCTCTTTTTGTATTTTACACTAGACAATAGCTTTCCACCTCACTTTGGTGCAGCGCTGTACCAGTTCTGTTGGGCTGACCAGTTTGCTTAGAGTTCTGTTCGCCTTGTTCACTTTACTTCCTGATTCTCGCATACTGTGGGGTCAACGAGTTGTTGGATGGTCCCCTGAGTCACTTACTTGGTTCACTGTCCTCCAACCGTGGATTATCTTTCTTCAGTGTCTTCCGATCTCGAATTAAACATTACCTGCACTCTCAATCAACCATTGGTGCTAAATCAGTAAGGTAGTCCTGGTTCCCTACCTGGATCAAGTCTAGCTGGATCCAGTTTGAAGCTGAAGTTCCTCCGATGAATTGCCTCATAATGCTATGAGAGTCAATCTTCAGTAACCTGTGGAATCTCAGAGAACTGTGTAACTACATCTGTTACATCAAATATTACGTGGACAGGCATCACTCACTCATGTACAGCAAGGTGCATCTTTTGCAGTTAAAGACCTGTCATTTGCCTTCACTGTGCTGTGGAGTATCCAAGGAAGATCCCTCATCCCACTCCTAGGGTCAAACTTATCCAACGTTCCCTTCCCATTATTGATGCACACAAACACTTCATCTCACAAGATTCTCAGTGTGCCAATTATATGGGTTTTTCTACCCCCTTAGGAGTTCAATAAGGTGTTTCTTACAGAGGTGGGGAAACGAATGTATTAATGCTATATTTTTAGGATTGTAACATGCCGTACATTCTTTACTGCTCCTCCCAGAGAGCGTTGTTCCTGGCCAGTTGCGTCCTCGGTAAGGTTCTGTTCTTTATGCCGTCCTCAAATACTACTTGATGCATTCTGCGTAGTGGAGTTGGTCTGGTGCTTAGAAAGGAAGTAGATTGTTGGGACTTACACCGTTGTCCTAATAGGTCAGCTAGTTAGATAAAAAACTAGCATGTGTTCAAGGAGTTTCAGTACCATGTATTAGATTCTTCTTCCTTTTGCAATCCAGTGGTGTAAACAGTTTCAACTGGTTCTCCTCGCAATCTATTTTACACACCATTCAAACTCATCAAATGTCTCCATCTTGAGAGTAGACAAGACAGAGTCCAAGTGTAACGCTTGGAATATGGTCATCACAATAAGGAACACCTTATTAGTACATACCTGGAGTCTGCGCTTCTGCTTTGTGGACACGCATAGGACCACAACAAATTATATGGATAGTATTCAAAGTGGTTCTGCTTGTACTGAACTCGTTCTTTGGCTTAAAAGATGATTTGCACATGCTTATTCTCTTGTGACCATTTCGAACTACCTACTCACCACGTACTTAATTTGGAAGTCAACACTAAGTCTGGGTTCTTGAGTTTTGTTTAAGAAGTGTCAAGCTAGCAGACCAGCAAGATTCTTTATGCCAAAGCCATGATTCTTTTCAATGAACACTCATAACACATGCGATCTTGTCCTTAGGAAATTATCAGGTGTGTGATGTAATATCAACAAATCGGTTCCGTTGGCACGCAGTTCACCTGTTTGATTGCTATTATGTGACAAAAGATGCGCTGAAATCGACTCTATTTGGCCTTTGTTCACCATGTTTGGAGATAATGCTAAAGAGATTATGTTTGCAAGGCTCCTCAACATTAATAAACATCAGCAATAGATTGGGAATGAGATTACCAACTTAGTTGGCAGGCAATATAGTGACCGCTTACCTTGGTTGTTCTAAAAGTGAATCTTCCCCTTATAGGCTCGCAGTGAGAAGGAACCTGTTCTGTGTGTCCTGACATGTGTCTTGAGCAGCCACAGTCCAAATACCAGTAGGTATCTCCCCTCAAATTTCTAGCCTGCAAAGCATAATCAAAGCGTTAGTTTGGGAACCCAACCAAGATTGGGTCCGATTCATCAACAGTAGGCTGTTTCTGGTCCTTCCTGACCCAGACCAGCTTGACATGCTTCTGTTGCTTATTTTGCTTCTCTTCCTGTGATACTTCATGAATTTTGTGACACCCTTAAACAAAAATTGCACACATGCCATATCTGCAGTCACATACTTACTTTCTTGTACTCTTGTATCCACGTAGTGTCTCTGGGGTGCACTTGAGATCTGGCTTCTTTGTAGTGTACCTTAGACACGTATGCCCCAGATCATTCGTTTTCTATAAAGGACAAGAATAGATCTAGATTGTCCGTCGGGCATTCCAGTAGTGCTATCAACATGTGATTCTTACTTTTTCAAGTCTCTTTGTTTTTGGTATTCAAGCATTCTCATTAAATTGCTTTTCCTTGTTTATCCATAGATTTAGAATTTATTTTTACCAATTTCGAAATCATTTACATGCTTGAACGACGGGACCACATTAACATTTGACTGGATACTGTCTCCTGCCATGACTTAATCTTATGTTCAATAAGATATCTGAAACTAGATACATATTTTGTCCTCAATACTCATCTATCAATTTGTACTAATTTTTCAGAAGATCAGGATTGAGTTACGTTGGACAGTAGGGGAGTTGAGTTTTGGTTTGACAAATTCCTCAGTGCAAGTCCTAAACATACCTTAATTAAAAGTTGAAGGAATGCAATAGTTGTTCAGGCTTGCTCAGATTCTCTTTGCCTCTAGCTTGGCTGCAGAAAGTCGATTGATCCTCTAGGTTTAAAACTTAAATGCACAGAGAACTAGTTAGGATCTAACTTACTCTTCATCTTTAGAAACGTCATTTAGATGTAAAGTTTATTGATTTAACTGTTTCCTCCTAATTCAGGACTTTAGCACCCATCAGTTCTCACTTCCAGTTGTGGCTTTCTCAGATTTTTTCAACTGCTACATAACTTCCTTGCAGTGGCTTTCACAAACTAGCACTGGCATTTCAAATATTGCTCAGTTTTCTTTTACATAGTACTTTTTTCCTATCTTTAAAAGGATTTACTCAGTTCGAAGACCTGATCAACAGCATAATTATTACAAATTAAAACAAATTATCCTATCATATTATATCATACATCATATGAATGAGAATACATATTGAGAATAGTTACCTGGAGAAAAACGTGGATTCTGACTGTTTTTGGCACCCATGAAGCACTCTGTTTGGCCTACTTGTTCTTCCTAAACTGGTTTCCTCCACACCTGTTCAAGGAAGCGTCATACAGCTTTGTTACTGAATGGGTCAATCACTCTTTCATCTGAATCAGACTCGAGAGATTAACCAGCACCAGAAGCTACTTACAGCTTTTTGAAAGCTCTTCTTCTCGAACTCTCTATGTGTTCTATCTTGTCTTTCATCTAGGGCAGTCCTTGATGACATGTCCCTTCTCGCACACTTAAGCAACTCTGCATGAAAGTGTTGACATATTAAATGGTTTTTACGCTTTCATGTTTTTCCATCTGATTCCTGAAGTGCTTCTCAAGCAGTTTTTGGGGCCATCAACGAATAACTTTTCTTTCTTTCAAACTTGTTCCTTTTAGTGTCGGACCCTTGCTGGTTCGACGATCTGTTTTCGCTTGTACATCAACACTATGTGTCATGAGGGATGCTATAACTGTTAGTTGGAGAATAGTTAATCCTTGGCCTCATACACTGCAGTCACTTTGCTGTCAAACAGCCTGTAGACTACGTAGCAATCTTTCTTACACAGTGATTTTTAGAAGCCATTTACTATAGTCATGAAATGTCCAAAACAGTCACAATATGTTTTCATTCTGGATTCATTATGTGAAAACTTATAATTTTTGACAATAAGTAAATCCAGATCCTTAGAAGTTTAAACCGTCACTGGTACCAGAAAAGTACTTAGCTCAAAGCGAGTTCAAGGGTATCCAGATCTCTAGTGCAGATAAATGACTTGCAAAGAGATTACTGTTGGTCCTCGTATATATCCTCCTAAATGGCCTAGTTGGTGAATAGAACATAAGCCTTTGCGTTACTTCTCCAGATGAGGTCTTGAAGTCCGTCTTGTGTTAGTCACTTTGCTCATGCCCCCTGCATTGAATAATGTGACCACACTGAATATCTAACTGCTTTGACCATCAATGAAATGCAGAGAGAGAGGCTTCCATTCTGAACCAAATCATTCCAAGTCAGCGATCGTAGTCAGATACTCATGATAATGCTATCTCGCATTCGTTTTCCCACAGGTGTAGTTCTTCCCATTGAACTTGGGAGACTTGTTGTCAATAACCATGACTTGCATCTCGCTGAGTATACTCATCTGGATCAACTTCTCTAGGTGTTACCTATTCTACAAGAAGCTTGTGCTCTGATACCTATCCTATTGACAGGATTTCCAAAGTACTCAAGATGGGGGGGGGATGATTTTGATGGGTACGTCGGGATCAAATATAATTTTTCGATTTGGCTACTGTTCTAGTCAGATAGAGCGTAGTTTGTACTAAGTCTTCGCAGCAGAATTTATTAGTTAATCAGTTAGTAAGCAGTATCGAATAATAATAAGGACACACAAGAAATATTAGAGGTTCACGCCAATTTGGGCTACGTCCTCCTAACCTAGTTACTTTTATTAATTCTACTTCCGAATGAATAATAGTAACCCTCACTCCCTCAATCGTGATGATCTCTTCACGACATAACACATCAAGATCCAAGCTTATTTCCACCTGACTTGTAAGATCGCTAATTACTGCGTCAAAATGCCCGTCACCAGCCTTAGTTATGATCCAATACAATCCTTTTCTTCACAATAACTCTCACAAGAGAGCATGTACAAGTGTAAATTTAAGGCTCATTAATATGCACCATCGTATATCTTTGTATTACACTAACGGCTCCTTTGCTCTGATATATATCTAAGTCAGTTTCTTTCTCTCAAATAACTCTCACCAAAGAGCATACAAGAGTAAATTTTAAAGCTCATATATCAGTCGAGATGATCTACGCTTGCTTCGCATGTAAGAACTAAGACTTTTTCTTCTCTCAAGATATTAACTCTTTTAAGTCATCGGGAGAGAATCATCTTAAGAGTGCATACTCATGAATATTTTATAGGCAATTAAGCCATTGCAATGATCATAGTAACCCTCAGATATGGGGATACTATTGTTTCAAAGGCCCACACTATATCTTTATGGATAGTTTACAAGATATTTTTTTATACAGAAAATATAAATTCTAGTTAACTTAACTTCAGACAAAGTCAAATTACACAATATCCTAAGTAATACTCTTACTAGATCACCTTGAGTTTCCAAAAATCTTTTTTAGGAAAGTCTCCAAAAACCGTTTACTTGCTCGACAAGGTGATCAGAGTTGTGAGAACAGTAGAACTGTTTCTTTCCAACTGGTAGTGTTGAAGCTAACTAACCAACTGGTCTAGTTGTCTTCAACTCTACAAGAAAAGTCACATAATCTGTTCATCAAATAATACAATCAATCAAACCACTTATGCATTTATACAATATAAAGACCTAGTCTAAACCTAGAACTAATCTTCATATTTCTTCAACATCTTCCAAAGCTTGCCCTTGATCTTCTTTTCAACTTGGAATGTTTACAGAGATTAACTCCGAAGGCCTTCTTGCTCAGAGAGTTGGAAAAACCTGTATGCTAAAACAGCATGAACAATTTGAACATATAACTTGTTAGCATATATGTCACTTTCTTTCAAGTGACCAAGAACAGTTTTCTCAACTGTTTAGACCAGCTGTATTCATCCGACCAATGTACCTGTTCTTGCAACTTTTTGTCATCACTCAAAACACTAGGGAACTCAACAATAAAGCTAGGGGTCAAACTATCCACTTTGTGTTTAGTGGAAATAAAAGAAATTTCTTGCTGTTTGTGCTTTACCTTTTCTTAGAGTTTGACTCCTATTTTACTTTCGTAGGATCTCCTAAAATTATATTAATAATGAGTTTTTATATACTTAAATGTGGTGTATCTTACATTCTTTTCCATTCCTCTTACCGATCCTTACGTGGAAGTAGTTTGTGTTTATATATATGATTTTGTGGCTTTCTTGCTATAGTTTTTCCGTTTGAGGGAGCACGTTTTCATTAATGGGTTGATATGCATGCTTTAATAAACGTGACCCACTCCTCACATTGCTTGCCTACTTTTGTTTTATACTATCCTAAGCTTGATATGGCCTCTTTTGTATAGGTGCTAGACATCAAGAACAAATTGTAGGTGCTACTATTCATGGGTGCAATAATTTTTTTTCAATTCTGGCTAGCAAATATCAATCTTCTAAATACATAGGTAAGTCAATTATAAATTTAATTTCAAACACTTACGGGGCGTTTGGCATGTGGGAATGGAAATTCGGGGAATATAAAGTGAAAGTGGGAATGGGAATTAAAAGATGGGAATTTATAAAATAATCTCAATCCTTTGTTTGGCATGTTAGTGGGAATAAAATTAAAAATTTTGAAATCCCATGTCTGGTATGTGGGATTAAAGTAGGGATTAAATTGAAAATTTACCAATTTACCCTCTCACAAGTGAGTTAAGGTATAATATCAATTAATAGGGAGGGATATTTTAGTCTTTTCAACAAAATAATCCCATTCCCGCCAATTTATTACCTACCCCCCTTAGGTAATAAATCATGGGGAATAAGAGCCAAATATTTCCATTCCTCTTCCCATTTTCAAATTTAATTCCCACCTACCAAACATTAGATTATAGAAACTTGGGATTAATAATCTCATTTCCACCCCATAATCCCTCATACTAAACGCCCCGTTAGGAGATCTTATTATGAAGTATATAGTTTATGTGATATGATAAAGGACCCCACTTATGGGACTGAGGTTATGATTGATTGATTTATGTGGTATGATAAAACAAAGTCACAATCGATGAATGTCTTCGTGTGGCTAATATTTTTGCAATTCTCCTTTTCTGTTCAAAATTTTTATGAATGTGATGACAAAGATTTACATGTAGTTCATGGGGATTTGAGTTTATATATGCATGACAAAGATTAACATAGAGTGCTGACTGTTGAGTACCTTTGCAATAGATGATATGCAGGTTTTGCATGTAGTTAGTTCTTGGGGATTTGAGATTATATATGTTCCATTATGGGTCCCATTTAGTGTTCCACCTTTTTTATATGTTTGGTGGTCCATCGTTTTAGTGCAATGGTAGAAAACCAGAAATTGACGTACAAGTGTACAACTATGTAAGGCAATGGTAGAAAACTAGAAAATGATGTACATCTTCAGGTTGTGCTAGAAACAAAGTTTTATTAAAGGTGGTTCTCTGAGGACATATATGCATGCTTTGCACTCAAACTACTAAGGCCTAATGCAGTAATCTTAACTGAAGTTCATCAGATACATTCCAATTCCTTCACCAATTGTGCACACCATCACGTTCCATTTTTTTTGTTTGCCCATTATCTCATCAATATATAATCTTACACTGAAGTAGCCGATTCATTTGCATACTATCATGTTAGATCATGCTTAGCATTATACCAATCAGATTGCATCTACTAAACAGTAAGCATCATTGAATCAATATTGCAGTAATAAGAAGCATTATTAAATCCACCTTTAACGTACAACCTACAAAAGGTACTTTGATGCTCCTGTTGCATGGCAGCGTAATCATGTTAGAAAATCAAGAGATCCCTCCCTTCTTACTTTGCTTGTAGATATGATTTATGTATCACAACCACTAAACTAGTTTGAGTTGTTTTCCTTTTGAACTTGCCTTTTATTGGTGTTGCACCTCAAATTCTGTCATGTTGCTGAAATTCTTATGAATGTTTATTTTTTGCATAATATGTAATGATTCTCGCATAATCTATTTTGATCCTTGTCTAAATTGGTGTTGTATTTTTGCATATTCTAGTATAATATGGACTTCTTCCTTTATGATTTTTGTATTTTCATGTTAGGGATGATCTAGTTAGTCAACTCTTGTTAGTTTTAAAATTCTTAGTTAATTCTCATCCCAGACAACTATCCATGGTCACATGAGAATTTTTATCAATTATTAATTTGCCTAAACTTATATTCATTGTTATTATATTTATTTATATAGACATTTGACTTATTTACGTTTTTTAATAGATTCCAAATGTTTCAAACAGCAATGATGGCGCAAAGTAGATTCAAATGTGCAGCTTCCTTCTTAGTAGGATACCATCTTTTGAAGTGCTACAAGATTATGGTTGCAGCGTATATATTCAAATTGGAGGAATGTATATATTTAATTTCCCTGGACTGTTTAGTTGATCCATTATACTATTTGATGGATGTTTTTTTTTTTTTATCTTTAGGTTTGTTACGTAGCTACTTAGAACTACTAGTGGCACATAATTATATTAATGTTAGCAACAAATAGTACTTGTATTTAATTTTGTACATATATATAAGGGTCAAATTAAACCTTTGTGTACCTTTTTTCATTTCTTAATTTTATTATTATTTTTTATTATTATTATTATTATTATTAATTATTAATTATTATTATTATATTATATTATATATTATTATTATTATTTATTATTATTATTATTATATTATTATTATTATTTTATTATTATTATTATTATTATTATTATTATTATTATTATTATTATTATTATTATTATTATTATTATTAATTATTATTATTATTATATTATATATATAGCATATTGAGGTTTTACATTCATTGTTTAAAATCTTTGATCTGATCATTGATCTGATGTTTGATCATTTGATCTGATGTGTTGATCATTATTATCACTTGTAATTGTTTGTAGGAAAACAAATAGGTATATATGGACGCTTCTTTGCGTCCATTTTTTTTAGATGGCACATTGAAAAATTTGTAACTACAATGACTCAAAAAAGCGTCCTAATTTATATGGACTCAAAAAAGCGTCCCAATTATCTTAAGTAAGGACTAAAAAAAGTGTCCCAATAAATGATAATGAGACATTTTTAAGCATCCCAACTTTCATAAATTTGGACCCAAAATAGCATCCTAAAATATGCACGTTGAAATTTGGGACGCTTTTTTAAAGCGTCCAAAGATGAAATTGGGACGCTTTTTAGCGTCCTTATTGGACACAAAAAGCGTCCCAAATGAGCCCCTTTTTTAGTAGTGCCTGAAGGGACTGAAAACTTGTAAATTTTGAAGCATCAAGATTGAATGAAAGCCTTCAATACTTTGAACTTGAAATTTTTGTTATCTTAACAGGAGCAACTCCCCTTCTTGGACATAGAGTGAAGTTCAAAGCGTATAATTCACATTCATGACCAATCTCAAAACGAGATTTAATCGATAATTTGCTTGTTAAAATTAACCTAAAAACCTTGACGAAATTTCTAACAAGTCATGTGCTTAGAAGTTTTCAAACTTGGAAAAATTATCAAATTAGGGCAAAGGTCCCTAGCAAAATCAAAAGGGCAAAGGTCCCTAGATATGCGAAGGGCAAAATGTTCATGGATAACGCGCAAAGGGCTAATAGCTCTTAATAATGTGCGAAGGGCAAGCGACCCGTATAATTGGCGAGATGCGAGCTTACTATTTTGTAAAATCAACAAAAACTACCTCGCATCAAAAGTCAAAAATGTGCGATGTGTGAGCTCACCGTTTTGTAGAATTTACAAAAACCGACTTGCATTGAAAATTAAAATGTGCGAGGTGCGAGCTCACCGTTTTGTAAAATCAACGGAGATAGACTCGCACCATGCCATATACAAGGGTAAGTGACCCAAAATACACAAAGAAAAAAAGCAAGTATGTTGTCTCAACCTATCAAGCAAGACTGGAAAAGTACCCATCGCCTCATCTATTGTCATGCCTATTACGTGAAGTATCAACTGCGACGTGCGAGCTTACCGTTTTGTAAAAACGCTCAAAATTCACTAGCATAGATCTGTAAATAAGGGMAAGCTGCGACGTGCGACCTCACTCTTTTGTAAAAACGTTCGAAATTGGCTCGCATAGATCTGAAAACCAGGGCAAGCTGCGAGGTGCGAGCTCACCGTTTTGTAAAAATGATCAAGTAAGGTTCGCACATCGCATCAGATGAAGATATTTTGCGACTTCCTTGACACAATCTCCAAGTAAAAGGGCAATCAGTATGATTGATTGACTTGATACCACTACTAGGTCCCAAGTCAATCAATTCTTAGAATCTATAAATTTGGACATTTCTCACAAGTAAGAATCCTCGCTACTTAAAGGAAAGTCTGATCGCACATATATACTTAAGCTATGTCAGGATAAGGGTGTAGCCCTTGAGACCAGGGAAGGACTCATGGACTACAGGGGCAAGTGTATCTAAGTGACACAAAATGCGAAGTAATGCGAAGTCCTATTGCGAGACAACAAAAGMAAAAATAAGGCGAGGAAACATACTTAAGACATATCATGGATGGCAAGAAGACTTTGATTAGATTTAAAAGTGAGATTACAAGTCTTCCTAACGAAAAATAATTATTGTGCGAGGCTTAGTACTTATACAAATTTGGTATACAACAAGAGTACATCGCTAAGTTGGACTAAACAAAAGTTAAAAGGCGAGGAGAAGGAATCTTCAGCAAATGCGAACATTGGCGTTCGCATTCCCTCCAATTTTCCTTCACTCTCATCAATTCCCTCCAAAACTCCCGTTCCCATATTTATATTAAAAAAAGCAAAATAACTATGTGTTTTTGTGTGTGTGTGTGTGACTGTGTGCTAACTGTATGTTTTTTTTGGAATATATGCAATAACTGTATGTGCTAACTGTACGATGGTGTGCTGATGATAATGATGGGGTTAAGTGAGGGTGTGGTAGGCATTAGGCTATGATGGTGGGGTTTTCTTTTTTTGTTTTTTTTAGTTTTTATTATTAGTTAATTGTATTATTAGAGCTTAATTTTACTTGATTAGAGTTTTAATTATGGTCAAACAGGTTAATAATAGTTGTTTACCGGGTTTTACGGTTTAATTGTAATCTAGGACCAATATAAGAAGATAAGGGCACAAGGTCGGATAATTCTATAATTAAGTTAAACTCGGATAAATTTTAAAAGACCCCCGAAAAAGTGGGATTATTCCCATGAATTTTTCCCGAAAAGTATTATTTTTATAATTATTTTTCATCATCAATAGTCACCAAAGTACATGTACAATATTTATTCCATTGCACGATCTAAATGCATGAACAAATAAAACTTCTCATGCTCATTCCCCATTATATGATTCAATTATCTATAATATATTTTTTTAATATACATCATGCTCATGACTACATGAGTAGTGGAAAATTTTTATTCCATGTACACCCCTTCATAAAAATGCTTCATTCTAGGTTTCAAGACTATTCATGAATACATATTTTACTATTAGTAATAGGATTTAAGACGAACGTCTAATATTTTCAGTAGTAATAAGAGGTTTGTCTATGGACCTTTAAAAAATAAAACAAACATCGCTCTTATTAGTGTTAAAATCCGTATAAAACATTGTTCTACTCTATTAGAATTATTCAATGATGCTATATTTTCCGTGCTATTGCACAAGTTAAATCTTGATCAAGTGTATTCTTTTGTTATCTGTCATTCGAAAAGGAAAACAATCCAAATGGCGAGACTCATTCAGCTAACTCCGTTTTCTGGGGTGTAGAAGATGTAGCAGACTTGTCACTCCAAGACTTAGACAGTCGCTATGTAACTCGCGATCTCCTCGAGAAAGAGATGGGAGTTGGAGTGTTGGAGATTATGGATCACTTTGCCGAACAATAAGACATGAAAGCTCAGCTCCAAGCCATTAAGGAGGAGAATGCACGCTTGAAAGCCTTGCGTGCAGACAAATCCAAGATGAGTGGCAGAGAAGCCCCCGACAAGACTCAAGGCTTGGAATATAACACCCAGTAGCACCAAATCTCAAGACAATGAAGAATAAGAATCCCACTCCTAGAGACTAGGGCAAGCATGTCTCGACTGAAATTGTCCCCGTGGAACGGGAGAAAAGTCAGGTTAAGAGGTATTGTAGCTCTCCTAAGTCATTCGCCATTGCTCCAAGGGTCACTTCTAGTAAGGGGCCCTATCATTAAGATAACGAACATGATGATGATGAGGGTTCAACCAGAAACCACGAAATAGAGGATGTAAGAGCTCTCATCGAGATAAAAAAGCTGGATCGTGAAGCTTCCTCCATGGATGCTCCCACGATCATCTAGAGGAAAAGGGAGAAGGCTGAAAGCAAGGATGCACGAAGGATCCTTGAGAAGAAGAGGGAACAGAAGCTTAATCAAGCTACTCATGACAATGAACACTCCCTCACAGGATCCACTCCCTTATGTACAAATCCATCTCATCGCCCGTAGAGTTTTCTTGCGACTTCACTGGGGATTTTTGTGGACGAAACTCGAAAAAGTCTCGCGAATTCACCGATGTAATATTGAACATGTGGTGCTTAGAATTGGCACTGAGTATCCGCTTTCTAGGCAACATGTCTCACATGAGTGTGTTCTACACTCGATACAGACCGGGGGGCTCGCTTAAGATTGGCGCTAGTGCACTCTTATGTAACCAACTCTTAAGCTCGATGCCTATCCCCACTATGACGCGTGGTCGAGTGCCCTACGGAGCCGTAATGGTTTAGACCTTCTTTGATCATCACAGTGGGCTGGATGTGTTAAGGATCGTTCTAAACCTAGTCATGAGACCCTTTTGGACACCTTTGACTGATCTTAGCAGACTCTAGGTTGCATCTATTGTGCTGATGTGCTTTATGTGTCTAAATGTGCATATGCATCCAACTTCTTTCGAGTCTGTGGCCCATGATCCATGTCTATTCCTTATCCATCTATGATCCATATTCCATTCAAATTCATGTCCACTTCAAATTCCACAAAAATTCAAGTCTACATTCATGGGCCACATCCATAGTCTGAGTCCACATCCAAGTTCTCCATCTATAAATTACACACCATATTCAAATTCTTCTCCATCTCATATCCACATTCAAGTCCACATCAAAAAGCCTGATGGTGACTCAATGCTAAGTCCGTCTAGTCAAGAGTCCAGTCCAACTCAAGTTTAGTTCGAGTCCAGCCCAAATATCTCAAAACAGACCAAGGTCTTTGTCTAGTCTAGCCCAAACACAATCCCAAGTCCTAATTCAAGTCTAGTAAGTCCAAGTGCCTTAATCCAGACCAAGGTGCGAATCAGTGTCCAATTCAAGTCCAATCCATGTCAAGTCAAGTACAAGTGTCAAGCCTAAATCGAGTCCAAAACCCCTTAGTACTTCAAACCAGATCGAGGTACTAGTCAACCCAAGMCCAAAAATCAAGTCCAAAATTTGAGTCTAGGTCTAAGTAACTAAACCCAGATGGAGGTTCAAGTTAGGTCCAATCCCAAATCAATGTCAAGTTCAACAGGTTTCGATACCTCAAACTAGATGGACGTTCAAGCCTAAGTCTAACCAAGAGTTAGCTCACAAGTCAAATAGCCTAACCCAAAGCCAACCCACAAATCAAATAGCCTATCCAAGAGTCATGTGGATCTTCTATATCTTAGGCACACAAGATGCATACCATCAAGGCGAGCTCGTTCCAAGGAGGTTGAGACCATTGACCATGACAAGTTACAATTCACAAGTTTGAGGCATAGTCCCCTTACATTGATTCAACAAGAGTTATAGTCCTAGTCACAACATCCCCTTCTTTTCTTTTAACATTGAGTCTAAGCCAATTAGGATAGTCTCCTCTACACATTTCAAATTCAATATCAATAAAATGAACCCCTCTCTTCTCAAGTCCAATTTCTATTTTCAATTCAATGACGAGACTCTTACCACTCAATGACCTCAAAAAAACAAAAAAAAAAAAACAAAAATTCAAAATCAAAATGGATATGCTCAAGAGGCCCTTTTTCATAGCTCCGCAAAATAATTCCTCCCCTATGTTCACCTTAACAAACAATCAAACATCCATTGCAACCCCTTTGAGCCTATTCAACATCAAGTCAGCCTATTTCTTTCTTATGTACATCAACCTCACCATGCGATGGTGCATAACAAAAGACATGTGCTTGGTGGTTTCCTGCAAATGATTATCTTTCTTTTCATTGAACCCTTCCTAGAAGGTGCCAAGGTGATGAAAGAATGATACCTTAGCAAACTCACCGTTTTCATCATTCATGGTTTGACTTCTCAAAACTTCTTTACCTTCTCAAAAGAAAAGAAAAAGAGATAGAAACAAAAAAAAGAAAGAAAAAGGGAACAAAAAAAAGAAAAAAAAGAGAGAGAAAAGTTGAGACAAAAATAAAAATGAGAAGGGAAGAAAAATTAAAAGTCAAAGCAAGTCTAATTTCAAATAAAACGTTGTCAAAGTTGAGGCACATTTATGCACCATCAAGTCAAATTCAAAATCAAAACCTCAAGTTCAACTGTCAAGCTATCAAAATCAAAAGATTGTCAAAATCAAAGTACAATTCATGCCTCACACCCACAAACCAAGCCTACATTACAACGTCAAAAGTCCTATCCGAATGAGCATTGTCCATCACTTACACAAACGACCTCACGGACTAAGATCGTTCTGATTCCGCAAGGATACGTAGGTAGCCACATCTCGAGGTCTGAGCAAATTAATAAAAATAAATCGAGGTTCATCTCAATGAGTGGTTCGATTCTCTAAAATTCGAAAATACCCCTTCTAGTCTAGACCCCGACATATACTCAATTTCGATCTTACATCTCAAGACCAACCGTGTCAGCCTCACATTTGTGTAAATCCTCAGTCACAGATTTCAACCTTTCTTTTTCGAACTGTAGCCTATTCTTCAATTGACTCTTTAGTCTTTTTTGACTCAACCAATATGGGGGGCATACTGCCCATGCCATTCTAAATGTCAATGTCATGTTTGGAAGCTCTATTCATTATACAAGCTACCTCAAGTGGTCCAAGTCCACGGCCTCATCAAAAATCAAGTTCAACACACCTCAACACTTCTAACTCCAGTAAAGCCTCTCCTAGGTCTACCTCATCCAAGTCAAACCTCAAAGTTCAACATCAATTTCTAGGCATAGAGAGCTCCACCCATAGACCTCGGTCTTAGTTTCCCTCGAGTCAAGTCGAGTAAAAGTCAAATCCAAAGTTTTAAGTCAAAGTCCAAATTCAAGGTCAACTTCAAAGTCAAAATTCAAAGTCAAGCTACCTCCATGACAAAATATTGAGTCATCTCTCTTGAATTCAATTTCAATTCAACTTCAATTCTACCTAAAACATTGCGATTGTTGTAGGTCTACGTTCTATCTTGCAAGTTGCGATTCTTGCAAGACTTTCTATTTTTAATTCAATTCTACTTACAACATAGCGATTGTTGTAGGTCCGCGTTCTATGTTGCAAGTTGCGATTCTTGCAAGACTTTCAATTTCTAATCCCACTTCTATCTGCAACATTGTGATTCTTGTAGCTCTGTGCTCCATCTTGTGAGTTGCAATTCTTGCAAGATTCCCAATTTCAACTTCAATTCTACCTGCAACATGGTGATTGTTGTAAGTCTGCATTTCATCTTGCACGTTGCGATTCTTGCAAGATATCTACTTACAACATTGCGATTGTTGTAGGTCTGCGGTCTGCGTTCCATCTTGTAATGTTTCGATCATTACAAGATTCCTTCCTACATCCCATTTCTGCGTTCCATCTTGCAAAGTTGCGATCCTTGCAAGGTTTCTACTTACAACATAGCGATTGTTGTAGGTTTGCGGTCTGCGTTCCATCTTGCAACACCGCAGGCATTGCAAGATCCCTTTTGGCGTTCYATCTTGTAAGTTGTCATCCGTGCAAGATCCCTTTCTACGTCCCATCTCCATTTCTGCAATGTTGCGATCATGGCAAGATCCATCCTACTTACAACATTGCGATTGTTGTATGTCTCTATTCCATCTCGTATGATTGCGATTCTTGCAAGATTTCATTCCACCTCTATCTCAAATCCATCATATACAAATCTCAAACTCACAAAAAAATTAACCTTTGTGGGATTTCATATGCACATAAATATGTGTCGTCTCGATTGTCACACTATACTTGCATGCTTATCCAATTGTCGAACCTGAAGTACTTTTTGAGGCATTTCAATATCAAGATCAAGCAGGAGGAACGAGGAGCTTTAGAAAGCTATTACACCCACAAGTGCAGGTAAAACTAACATTTGTTTTGCTAATACCGAGCACTTTGACTATTGTCTTACGAGATTTACATCTCTATAGACACAGCCAATGTGGGGGGCTTCTGTAGATACCTACATTTGTTCCTCCATAAAGGCAAATGATATAACTATACCACATTGCAATTGGTCCAATTCTATAGAACAAATACCTCAAACAATGCTATAGAATCTCGATTTGCAAAGCCGAAATGCCTATTCTTGCCCAAATCACCCTTAAAAATAAGTTTTGATTTCAAAATAATTTTAACTTAATTTTAGACTTTTCTATAATTTTTCAGAATTCTTCTGGATTTTTCTAAACACTTTTGAAATTTTTCAGAGTTTCTAGTAATTTAATTAATTTTGCGATAATTAATTAAATTATCAAAACAACTTCAAAAATTATGAAATTTTAACACAATGCACTATATTTTTCAAGGAATTTTTACATATTTGTTTCAGAATTGTTGAACTTGTGTATAAATATTTATGAATTTCTTATACAAAATGCGCAACCGAGTAAAACGGGGTGTTCCGGAAGCTTCCGGAACCATCCAAGCTCGTGTCTTGTTCCCCAAGGATTTCTAGGTACATCCTCTAGCGTCTCACACAATCTTGGCAATTGGATCAAAGCTTAACTTAATTAAACTGACAAATAAACATAAAAAGGCAAGAAAAATCAAGCAAATTTGACAAGTTTTATGGGCATAATTACGCCCACTTGGATGCTGTTACACCCACCTCAGGTGATTCCACAAGATAGAGGGCTATAAATAGGATGTTTTGGCTTATGTGTCATACAATTTGGAGTTATAACGAATCCTCGGCGACATTTTCTCTGAAAACACTCCGAAAAACTTTTCAATGTCAATTTCAATTCAATTGCAAAAACTCTTTCAAAACTCTTGCAAATTCTAAACACCTTCAAAACACATTCACACAACAAGAAAATTATCTTCGGCCGACCACGCTTACCGACCGATTTTCGGTCGGTAACAGGGGTTACCGACCGAAAATCGGTCGGTAAGCGGTGTCGGAAGCATATTCGTCGGTAATCCAAAAATTACCGACCGATTATCGGTCGGTAAAGGTTTACCGACCGATTACCGACCGATTACATTCGACTTTTTTGGAGGGAAAAAGTTATTACAGACCGATTTTCGGGTCGGTATACCGACCGATTTGAATCGTCGGTAAGTAACTTTTTCATCCAAAAATGGAGGACAATGGATGGATTCCACCGATTTTCGGTCGGTATACCGACCGAAAATCGGTCGGTAATCACTCAGTTTTATTTTTTTAATTTACAAATATAAATTACCGACCGACTAATCGGTCGTATTCATTGGAAATTATTTTTGGAGAATATTACCGACCGAATAGTCGGTCGGTAATTTTAATTGTGAAATAAAAAGGGGCAGAAACAGCTATTCAAAAGCTGGTTCTATTTCAACAACCACCATAAACAAATACAATTTTACAAAATACATACAACCCAGTCAATTTTACAAAATACAATGCAAATACAATTTACAAAATATAAAATTATGCTGTTAATCTGATGTTGCCCCTGACTTTCAATCATGGACTGTGCCATCTTTAATTTCTCAACTTGCACATACTATAAGCTATGCAAACCTTTAAGCTTGTCTAATTCTGTATTCCCATTAGCCCATTGCGTTACTGCATCCTCAGATTATAAATAGAATCTAAGAAGATTAACTGAAACATTCGAGCAGTTTATTTATAATAAGCAGATTAAGTAGAGATATTATAATTAAGCTGAAAAACTCAAAATAAAATTGTAACTTTAAGCTATTCAATAAACGAAACCTAGCACAACGAAACAAAGAACAGCCCGACTCCACCCATAACTCAACCCAACCCCAGCGCAAACGCATCAGAATCTGGCCCAAAATGTACCAGAACAAAGCTTGAAAACGCACCAATTAATTTTTTAAAATGGGTAAAATTTCACAGTTTACTAACAATGAGGTTGAAATTCACAATCTACCAACAGAATTGCCAAAATTTATGATATCAAAGAAAATAAAGCTTGTATTTGTATAAATTATCGAATTAATTTTAAAATAAAATTGCAACTCACCAATGAATTACAAAGCTGAATTGTTGTCGAATTAACTAGTTCTACATGAACCAGTCATTGAAGGTTGAAGACGTAAATCAATTAAAAAGATCGTTAGACTGAGATTCTGGCATATTTAATAGCTTAGCATCATGCTACCGATGAACATAAGAAGCTGATGCAAGTAATTCCATAAGTTGTCTCATGTTGATACAAGTAATTCAGACCTTTGACAAGGTTATCTAACAACACAGTATACAAAGCTTCCCAAAGTAAGCTTCAAAGTATAGTAGACACCAGACACTCATTGGTTAGGATCACGAAATTAACATTAGTGGAAGATCATATGGACTAGTATTCAAATTTAAGAAGGGGGTTAATATGTATTATGTAACATGGTCTCGACTCTCAAGGCTCAAGGTTTATGCTGATTCCCTGACTAAACAATTAGAGATCTCTAACTAGTTCTACATCGAGACCAGTCATTGGAGGTTGATGACATAATATCAAATAAAATTTGTGAACTGAGATTCTGGCATAATTATCAACTCCCCCGTCATGCTACTGAATACAGATGAACATAAGAAGCTGATAACAGTGATAAGAGCACTGAAATAATTAGTAATTTATCTCATAAGTTTTCTCATATTGAAGCAAGTAATTTAGACCTTTGATGAGGTTATCCAACAACACAGTATATAAAATAGCTACTCGAAATAAGCTCAAAAATATAGCAGACACTAGACACTAATTGATTAGGATCACAAAAATTAAACAAGAGTGGCAGAATCATTCGATGTACCACAAGAGATGGGTCGTAGAAATCGGACTAAAAAGCCATGTTGTTTTGAGAAAATAGCTTCCAAGAAATATCATCTACTGATCTACTGCTCAAGAATACCATAAGACCGTAAACAAAAGGATTCACTGACACAAATTACATCTGTAGGTCGAACAAAATGTCTTCTAGTTCATGTAAAAAGAATATTTGATCATTCTAATTTGTTAAGTACTTTGCAACAAAACCGCACATCAAGCAATCAAAGAAACAAGATGAAAATATCAATCAACACAGCTCATAGCATCTTAGGCCTTGATTATATACCTTTTCCAAGATCATCTGGATCAGCATGCACCACAACAGCCCTCCCAAGAATTGAGTGTTGACCACTAAGTGGTATCTAAAAACCAAACGAAACAACTCGGTGAAATGTCGGTTCCTCATTACTTGCACAACAAATCATGTATGATTGGAATATTGCATCATGAGGCCACAGTCAATCAGTGGAGCAAGTCCATTAAAACTTGAAATTCCTATTATCTATACTTCCTGTTATGTTCAGTACCCGTGTTCAATTTTCAGACAACCAAACTTTGCAAAATAAAGCTCAATCTAACATTTAGATAATCAATTGACATTATTCATTATCAACAACCAATCTAAAAAACTTCTTGCAACTCAACTAGTTCTATTTAAGAGTACAAAGGTACTTTAATTATAAAATTCTTACCTGGGAATCACTAATTGAAAACTCAGCAACTCCTGAAACACCAAAACAAGATCCTATCATCACAAGGAAATTTCAAAATTTGCAAAACAGGCATATGTGGGCATAGATCTGGAATTTGCCATGAAAATGAAAATGAAAGGAATTTCCCAAAATTTACTAAATTATAAAACAACAAAACCTCGAGTGCTTCCTAAGTTTAGTAGTGTAATGATACTCAAAACAACAAAACCATAACTTGTAAATTACTACATAACTTGAAAAATCTGCAAAAATTCAAACAGATAAAAAAAAGAGCGAAACCTGAAAACAAAACCCTAAATTCGAGATCTCAGGAAATTAAAATTAAAAAAAAAACGAAAGACAAGGACTTAAAAAAAAAAAATCGAGATCTAGAAGATCAACTCGAATTAAAGTTTTTCGGCACAGTTACAACTCTAATTCAAATTTCCTACCCTAAATTTTCGGCACAGGAACAAAGCACAAACACGAACCAATTCAAGCAAACTTGGGCGAAAATCAAAAGCCCAAATCAGTAAACCTAAGTCGAATATTCGACCAAATTGAAGAGAATTGAAAGCGAAAATACCTGAATCTCGTGTGCTTCGATGGAATGCAAAAGGGAGCGGCGGAAGTGCTTCGATGGAAGTGCTCCAAATGACAAAGGAGCGGCGGTACGGTGGTGGTGGGAGATGAGAAGAGATGAGAGGAGACGAGAGTGAGAGATGAGATGAGAGGAGACGAGAGTGAGAGTGAGAGTGAGTGAGAGATGAGAGGTGACGAGAATGGGAGGAGATCTGAGAGGATAGAGGAGAGAGAGTGATAGAGAGGGTTAGGTTAGGGTTTGGAGTGGGATAGAGGAGAGAGAGTGATAGAGAGGGGTTAGGGTTTGTGAGGAGTGGAATGCGTGTGAGGCATTTACAGAATAGCTTTATGAGTATATTACAGAATACAGAATATGAGTATGTGAATACAGAATAGCTTGAGTTATTATATAGAAAATAAACAAAAATATTACCGGACCCGAAAATCGGTCGGTACACGCCGACCGATTTTAAAATCGGTCGGTGTACCGATCGATTGTTTCGGTCGGTAATATTTTTTTTAAAAATTAAAAATAATAATTTATGGCTATGGAGGGAAAGGCTTGGGTGGGAAAAAATTAGTAACTTACCGACCGAATTATCGGTCGGTAATACCGACCGATTTAAAAATCGGTCGGTAAGTTACATCGACCGATTTCGGTCGGTGTCGGTCGGTAACACCGACCGATTGTTTTTCGGTCGATATTTTCGGTCGGCCTTAGACGAAATTCTTGTAGTGTCAATACAAGATATTAAGGCATTCAAGGCACTTGTTCAAGAATTGTTTCGACCGCGCTTTGTTGGTATAATCTATGAGGCCCCAAAACTTGTAGAACTAAACCCTTTCTTCTCTCTTCTTTTCAATTTTTYGTTGTTTTTGTTTATTTGTTTTTAATCACTATTAATCATGCAATATTGACTAATAAACTATTAGACATCAATCAAAATGTAAAYAAACTTTCTTTTCTTTGTTTTCAATTCGATTTCAATATAATTGTCATTACTAACATTTTCATTGATTTTCTCATGCAAATGGCAATTAACAAGGCGATTCGATTTCAATCTAACTATTGCTTTCTTTGACTTATCTTGGAAAGCGATTCAAGGTAAGTATTCTTCTTCCTCCTTGTATATCCCTTTTCTTGTACATATTTTTCAATCACCATTAATTCTTGCTAAATCATAGACCTGTTAATTTCTTGTCACGCATAATAAGATAATCATGGACAATACTCGCCTAGTAACAACTCAGGATTAATAAGGACATATGTTTTGTTCGATGTTACAATTGGCGAATTTGCAATGAGACATAGTAGAGAGGCCGCTAAATGCGTGGGGGGGGGGGGAATTGGGGGTGTTGTGTACTACTTCGCCCTTACCCTCATCCCCTAATCAAGACTAATTGGTGCACGACCAGACATGGAGTCCTTCGCCTTGCTTTATGCAATTATAAGCAAGGCTTAAAACGGGTTCCGTAGCTTCCTGAAAGAAGTGCGGTGGCGACTTCCTCTATTCAACTTCGAGTATCCACGACCCTTAATGCCAACCATACTCACACTATGCAAAAGAGAAAGAATTCAATTCTTCGTAATATGGTGTCTCGCCGAGACTGTACCCCTCAGGGTAGAGGGATCGGACCCAGTCTGGCCCGGTGACGCCCCACAGCCCGTATAGTGCCCCAGACATAAAAAGTGAAATTTCCCTCAATCGAGACGTATGACGGTTCCACCAATCCCGACAATCACTTAGCAATGTATAAGCATCTCATGTTGACTACTCAAGCGGATGATGCAACCTGGTGCAATTATTTTCCAGTCACCCTTAAGGGGATAGACAACGATGGTTCAACAGCTTGCCCTCAGGTTCTATCCATAATTTCTCAGAATTATCCATTGTCTTTACTCACCATTTTAAGGCAAATCGCCAAGAACGAAAGAGTAGCATCCACTTGGGTAAGATCCAACAACGTCGCAATGAGAGTCCGCGAAGTTATGTTAAGCACTTCAACAATGACACCTAGCAAATCCCTGGCTTGACAGACCAAGTGATACTAGACAACTTCTATCCTAGGCTGAGTGATAATAGTACTTTCAAATTCAACATGATCCGAAAAAATTGCTAAGACCTCAATGAAATTCTTAGAGAGGCTAAGGCCTACATTCATGCCTAGGAGATAT
This sequence comes from Bassia scoparia, assembly GCA_008642245.1. Classification (NCBI taxonomy): domain Eukaryota; kingdom Viridiplantae; phylum Streptophyta; class Magnoliopsida; order Caryophyllales; family Amaranthaceae; genus Bassia; species Bassia scoparia. The sequence goes on from SNQN01003124.1 coordinate 59,654, forward strand.
GCTCAGTCCACAAGTCCATGGAAAGAGAGGTACCGTGTTGGATCGACTGAACAATACAAGAGGGGGGTGTGAATTGTATTGAGGAACTTAAGTGACTTTTCGCGGAATTAAAAGAAACTTAATCAAAGAAACACGAGCAAAGAGAATTTTCCAAACACAGAAACCCTCAAGACAAACGCCAAGAGAGAAAAAACTGTGGCCTGATGCAACACAGGACTTCGTCTTTATTATAAAATAGGATGCAAACACCTAGATTAACAATCTAAGACACTCTCTCAGTTCACAAGAACTTCTTGAACCTCGTAACCAAACCCTCTGTTGGTCAAACTCTCTAAAACTCGATTTCTATGAAATCCCTCGGCTATGATCTCTCTCACAACCCCAGCTTCTAATCAAGCAGAAAGAGCACTTACAACTCATGTAAACAATCCTAAAATGCTTGGCATAATATAGAAAAAGCTCTGATTGAATTCTTTGCTCAAGGGGTGTCTTTGTTAATTTCCACTGAGTATATTTTAGTTGTGATCATGAATGCGTAGAAGGCAAGCAGTAAGTCCACTACCACACTACTTACTCCCTCTTTTTGAGAGTAATGCTTGTAGTGGAACTTGACCAGACAAGCTCCATACTCCACGATACTTGAAATCAAGATAATAGCCGTTTTAGTCCCTTAAAAAATCGTCAGTCTGATTCCAGTAACACAGTGATCGTTTTTATAAACGATTTTCCTATTTTAAAGGCTTTTGCCTTTTTATCAAACCATTATCAGAAAACATATCTTTCAAAAGATAAACACTTTTAATTCCAAAGGATAGATATAAATATATAGTTTTTAAGAAATATTTCTACAGAAAACAATCTGTTAATATTTTATAAAGATTATTATATACAAAATCATATTTTACAATTTTCCTACTTTATTAGACAATTTTTTCACAAAATACTGGATTTTAAATCTTTATAGATTATAATTACAAACTTAATATTATTTTCCTTTTTTACCTTTGAGCCAATATTTCATTATTACATGACCTAAGCAGTACAATAATCTAGAGCCCTAAATCTACGTACCCAATGTCGAGATCTTTTCAAGGAACTCAACCTTCCTTGACTTCTGAACTCTCTTTCCTTGAGTTCATCCATGCTCCATTAAGTCACAGGAAACTTCTTCCTTCTCTAAGGATGTCCTTGCTCCATTTAGACTCTCTAAACATGAACTCTTAACACCATAACAAGACACACATATTAAGAGATTAACACATTAGAGTTTTGCTTTCGTTGGTTTGGAGTGCCATTCATCAAACTTAGGGTTCAACAAATTCCCTCCCCGCTTTTGATGAATGCCAAATTCCAAGCAAACTCTTTAAACCAATTTCATCGACAATTGTGTCTATATAACTTATACGGATGAACAAAAACTTAGAAGTTTTAGTTAATACCCCTTATACATGCTTCTTTATTCAGCAACAGAGAACTCGGGCAGCTTGTTAGATGCTAGAACTTGTCATCACTCTGTCAACAAACCAAGAGGTGCTCCTCTTCCCTTTGGCTTTCATCAAAAACACATAATTGCATAATCTCATAGCACAAGGTACCAATAGAAATATATTGGTGTACCTTTTCAATACACATAAATCTCAAGTTGACTAACATCCACACAGCAAAGAGTATGATCACATAGCAGTAGGCATATATTATACAATTTAAAATAATAAGCCCCACTAATCAAGTTCAAAGAAAGAAAATATAAGTACCACCCATGTCAAGCTAATTAATGCAACAAGTAACCAAATCCAAAGTATCTATGTTACACAGACCATTGTTTTGATAAGTAATTAGGATAGGGGTAGGAAGGTAATTGCTAGTGGGAAGGGAGAGGATGAAGCAAGATCTTCAAGGGGCTCAAACTCTGACAGGAACTTCATTCACCTTGGCCAAAAGCTTCCTCTGGCCTTGTTCCACCTGCAATATGCTCGCACCATGGTCATCTAGATAGTTGGGACAATGTAGCCTGTTTCTCCACATGGCTCACTTTAGCACCTGTCGAGGCACCTGATCAGCCTTGCCAATGAAGGGTTAATCAGAGTCCTTAGTCCTGCAGCTCTCTAATGGACTTGACGGAAGCTGAACGGTGCCAAAGCCGAACCGTCAGTATGTGCCATAAGCATCTCCCCTGTTTTCTCCAGAACAGAGGGTTTCAACAACAGCGAGGAGAAGGTTGTAACTTAGATGGGTCTTTGTTTCCCTCCTTCTTGCGGCTCCTCCCGCCTTTGACTCTTCTTCACTTTGGCTCATCTTCATCCCAGGTGAAAGAAGTGTTTGCAGGTCCCTTAAGTGCCCTTCCTCTCGTGGTTTCCTCCCACTCTTTCTGAGTGCAACCTTCTCTTTCCGCTCTGCCTCTGCGTTCCTCTTCGACTGACAGCCTTGATGAGTGGTTCCTCATCCCATTCTTATTTCGTTCACGATGTCCAGTTTCTCAGGAGTTTCACCTTCCTCAAGCGCTCCTCTTCCTCCTCTCTCACAACTCCTCTGTTTCCTCATCCTGTCTTTCTCTGTCACTACACACCTCCCACTTTGACAGTAGCGCCCTACGTACTGAGGTAAGGTACTGGATTGAATGAGTGATTTTTGCATGTTAGGGACTCTTTGGTTTCTTTGATCCCAAGCTTTCCAAGAAAGTCATCAGGAGGTTACATACAATTTTCATATTCCTTAGAATCGTGGGTTAGTGTTTAATTTAATTAAGGGCGGAAGTGATTTGTATTTGGTTTTCAAAGGCAGTAGATGAGAAGGGGCATCCAGAGTGGTTTGCCTCATCTCTGTGCTGAGTTCCTTGGAATTATGGAACGGAAGACAAGATTGAAAACGCAGTTTTTTGGATGGGGGGAGAAGTTTTTGTGTTGGTTTTTAACAGACTAGGGTCACCGCCAATTGACTCAACCATCGCTCATCAATGCGACTCCTCATTACGATTCCTCACTTTCCACCATCAAACATTTCTTCATATGCACCCTTAAAATAGTCATCAAAACCTTCGTTTGGCACCCCAATAGCCTAGCTTAACTCATCGAAGTAAACTCAATATTTCTTTTTTAATTTTAACAGAACCAGATTCCATTATCATTGGTACAAACTCTTACTAAGCTGATCCATAATAATGTAAAAGACAACTCATCTTTTGTAACCAATGCTCAAAAATTTTGTCCAACTTGAAATTCTAGAATAACATAAGTTGTGTGAACTACATTACTGGAAGGAATTAGATCAAATTATTTATTGCTTTATTTTATTATTATTGGTCGAATATTTGTTAGGATTAATATTTTAGTCTAGATTTATTTTTGCCTTATTTTGAAAATTCGAATTAGTTTAGATTGGATTAGATTGTTAGGATATTTTATTTAATTTATATTATTCCCCTGATTTGATTAGGATAATATCTAGGTTGTTGATGTTTATTCGTGTGGATTAGTAATTAGGTAGGTTATTGGATATTTTGGAATAAGATTCATATCTTTTCAATAAATATCTTAATTAGTTTTGATATTAATGTTGTATATAAATAGGTTCGAATTTCTCAATAAAAATTCGAGATTATTTGTGTTAAAAATTCTTCTTTGTTAATTTTACAGCAGAAAACCTTGTGAGTTTTGTGGTTGGTCCGGAAATTCCATTGATTAGCTACTAGGCTTGTTTCTTTTTAAGGGGCCGGTTCCACTTGGTGGAGTTAAGATCCTTACGAGTCCTCTTTCAAAGATTTGAAGTTATTTTTATTGTTCAAACCTCAACACTTTGTTTCGTTCTTGGATTTCTGGAGGAACTTCTTCCTTTAAATCCAATCATAACATGCCCTGCACCAATCGAGGTTGATGGCCATGCCCATCATGTAGTTTGTGCATCTAGCTTCAATTYTGGCCCGGACATGAGATTTTCCTTCCATGGGGATCTGATCACCCAACTCCTCTCAATCACCTTTGATTTCGTCGAATTTCCTTTTCTTTGAGCCCTCAACGATGGCCTTGCTTGCATCCTTTTTAGAGTCAAAGTATATTATGGCCATTGGAGAGATATCCATTGGCGAGAAGTGTGAATTTTGGGAAGAAAATAAGGGTTTTGTTTGAATTGGAGATGAAAAGTTTTGAGAGTTCAGTGAGTTTTGAGAGTACTGTGGGTATAGGAAGGGGTTTTGCATGTTTAAATAGTAGGTGATGGTGACGTTTTGATTTGTGTGGTGAAAATTAGAGGGGATGAATTTGTGCGGTCAAAAGAGAAGAGGGTTATTAATTTTGGTCAGTAACTCTTTTCTCTTGGATTCAATTGATTTGACAAGTATAGTTGGATACTTATATGCAATGAACCAAATATRTYTTGYATCCGGTTGAGAGAATTTAGGAGATTTAATTTTTTAATGCAATACAGCTAAATTGGATAAAAATATTTTTTGAGATTTTAATTTTTGAATTTAGCCGAAAAAAAATATAAGATAAAAATAATTTGTTTTGTGTTTAGGATAATAATTGGACTTGAACTATTGAACAAAACAAATTGGGCTTTACACTTTATCAGACTATATAGTTTTTGCACGCTTTTAATTTTCACAAGTGGTTTCATATTAACACACAAGAAATATACATGCACTACTTGGAGTAATGTTATTCACATAAAATTGTGCATGAGACACATATATACATAATGTTTAAGATCATACCTTGGGAGATTATTGGAACACCTCTTAGGATAGTTGAATCATCCCAAGTTCCATGCGCATCCTTTCAAATCTATCTCTTGCTAATGGMTTAGTSAAAATATCARCTACTTGATTTTCAGTTKCACARAAATCTAATTTGATTAAGCCTTTTTCAACATAATCCTTTAAAAAATGATGTCTTATATGTATATGCTTAACTTTTGAATGGTGCACTGGATCCTTAGAGATACAAATGGGAATGGCACTTGTTATTGTCAGTTGAATTGGAAGCATTATCCTCAGTCATAATCCTTAAGGTTGCTTAGAATCAAAGACTTGGAGACACCTGCCAGAGCATGTACATATCAGGTCAGGATAGAACGTGCACTATTTTGGTTTTCTTGATTAGCCCCAACGAACAAGCCAGACCGAGGATTGGAAGTGTCCTGACGGTGCTT
>SNQN01003125.1:18544-63223 GCA_008642245.1 Bassia scoparia
TGCACATGTAACATGGTTAAAGTGCAATAAAAGATATATGACTGTTTTTCAGCATAACAGTCAAGGAAACAGCTCGTACTGGTTCTGTACCAGTATATGAGCTTTGTGTATTCAGCTGTTCTCTGTAACAAACAAGTTAGTTTCATTTCATACACAATAAGTATTAACTTGTWTAGTGAAACAAGTATCCTGAATCAGCTGGTTCACAAAACCAACTATATTTTCAATTATGCATCCTATTTCCTGTAATGGTTTGTCATCATTCAAAACCTAAGGGACTCAACACGGCMCAACCTAAATTCGGGCCAGAAAAGTCATGATCAAATCCCACAAATATTCGAGCTATGTYAGGCCTAGATTGTGGGTCAGGCTCTATTCGATCATGTCTAACTTAAACATTTCAAAAAATCAAAATTTATAGCTATATTTTAAAAGTTATTAATCTAGGTTAAATTTTTGACGCAATTTCTGGCATATCTCGCGAATTAATATCCGTTGRAAATTCGGGGGCATGCTAGTAAAATCATACAGACTCAGTTAAGTTGTGCGTATAGTGCAKCGTTAGAAAGACGTTTTATTCTGTTATTGAATTTAACCTTGACGAGTTAAACTCTAACACAACTGGTGTTRTTTGTAAACCTTCTCTAGCACGTTTTATTCCTCCACCCCCTTCGTTTGGACTGTTACTTTGTGGAAATATCGTCGTCGTTCCCTTGCACCCCTGAATAGCTAAAGCATCAAACGCATGGTTTCCCGGTAAGTATCCTCATTTGATTCTGTGGTCATTGAACGTAATTATGTAATTACTCCATTAAAAATAATGTGATGGTCCTTAAATTTCAATAGTTTGKGTTAAAGTATTGATGTAGAAGCTGATATCTCCTGTCGCATAGACTGTAAATTCCCAAGGAATTCATTGGTGTTATTTGTTAATTAGGACTACAAGGTAATTGTGTTGTTGCATTTTATGTTCAATTGGTTGTCTGATTGATTCTGAATTGTATAGTCAAAACCGTAATTGCATTCCTGTTAGTAGCGGCGTGTTTTCAGAGGAAGTATTTCTCGTGTCAATCCAAAGTCTGATTTATAATGTGAAAGTAGTGTGTGTTGTATCTAAAGCCGGATGCTTTGCGTATGGTAGTAAGATTTTCGATGAACGACCAATACTCCCCATACTCCCCTTGGATTCAAATAAGAGTAAAAGTAGTAACCCTATAATTTTTCAATAAGAATTTTGCAATTGTTATACAGGTATTTCCCAGTTGTGGTGGATTCCTGTGGTAAATAATGGGTGGTAGTTTAATCCAACATTGACATGTGAACTGTTGACATAAGTTTACAGAATTAGTGTACCTTGTATTCCCACAAAAATCAACCACGAATGATTAGTTTATGTTTAGGGTTATTTAGTGTTTGGTTGTTTATATGGGAGTTGTTGATTGTGTTGTGTTAATTGGCAGTGTAATAGGTAGGTGATTCCCATGGAGAGTATTATGATTAAACGYCATACCCTTGATCTCAAATTTCCTTGGGAAGGCGAAGAATCGTTGACCCCGYCGGGTGGATGTCCTCCCAGTTTTGAAGGGTTGGGCAGTAGTAATGGGTCAGCAACGAGGAAGGTAATTTTTAGTCGTGCATGTAGTGATGTTTGTTATGTTTATGATTTGTTGTTTGATTATAGTAATTGAAATGTATTTGGGCAGAGGAAGCGTGGCATTGGCACCTCTTTAAATCCGAGGACTTATCAGGTGTGTTTGGTCGTTTTTATGTACCTTGTTACCAAGATCACACCTAAGTTGCTTCATCTTCATTTGTTGCAGGATTTGGTTTTAAGCAAGGGAGGTGCAGTGAAAGCAAAAGGCCARGTCAAGATACAGGAACCTATCCCGTGAACGAGTTAGTAATTGTTTGTGTTATTGTGAACTTTGTTGTATAACTGGAAATGAAAGATATATTTGCCAAGTAGAATGGAGTACTAATTTTTTATTATTTACATTTACGCTCCAAATGTAATATGCAAAGTAGAGTTATTTGGGAAGCTGTTGACTAAGTTTGATAGTCAGCGTAATGCGTGGGTTGTCGAGATGGGGTTTGGGTCATTAAAGTTTCTGGTTAACATGAAGTTGCCGAGGTCCCTTTGTTATTGGTTGATGACCCGAACGATTGCATGTCGGGGGCTTGCAATACCGATTCTCTCCAATTCAAGTGAGATGGGTCCTTGGCATCCCTAAGGGGGAACTTCATGTTCCCACGACGTTTAATGATGATTGTTCCCGTTCAAAAGTGGAGGAGTTAGAACTGAAATATGGTCAGGTGTGAAGTAGTGTTGACGGTCGTTCCGGAARAGTAGACCGAAGAGTAGGGTTATTTATTAACCAAGCAGTTGTTGATCGATTAATTTCTCCTTTTTTAAAGGATGAGGAGGAGGAGTTTAAGATGTTGTTCTTACCTGCAGCCCTTGATATGGTATTGTGCCTGACCCAAGCTAGTGGGTTCTCGCGTGAGCTGTATCCAACTTTAAGCTGCGCATCTAAAGCAGAAAATTATAACTGGTGCTCACTTGTTTTGGAAAAGCTAATGGCCAGCGTGAAGCGATTTGGATCTAGATTTAACGCCGAAGGATTTGCTACCGGTGTGGTGGTTGCACGCTATTCTTGGCTGTATTTTGCTCTGTTTATTGTAGAATTATGAATATGTATTAACGCATGCTTTTTATTTCTAGATATTCTATTTGGGAAGTTTAGATCGTAATGCTGTCATGTGGGGTTCAGTGCCTCGGGTGAAAGTTTGGAGTAATGCTGATATAAAGAGAGCTTGTGATGAAGACCGACTGGATGGCGAAGGTGATTTTGGTTGTTTAGGGGTAAGATTTTAGTAACTTAATCTTCTCAATGTAGTTAGTCAATGTTGTTACGATAGTCTCATGAGTGCAGAATGTTTTAGGTTTTGGACATAGCGTATGGTGATAAGCATCTGCACGATGCTCGGGACGCTGAAATTCYTGCTGAAGCTGAAAAGCTTTTACCACTGAGTACTTGAATACAATTTGTAGTGGTTCATATCTGGCACAAGACGAAGACGTTGATGCTTCCCGTGTACCATAGTTATTTGTTTGTAGTAGTGTAATTTAATCAGTCGATTAGTTTTAGAAAACCTTCAATTATGGTGGTTAGAATAATTAGAGGCACGATCGTTCGGCCAGGTTGTGTGTTTGTTGCGTGAACAATGAGCTTGATGTCTGTTGTTGATCTTATAGGAATGTTATAAGTTATTTTTTTACTTTTACGAGCAATGTTATAGTTGGCGAGGGGATGCAATTTTCTAGTGCGGACTATTGTATGTTTTTCTACTTCGTGTTATTTGAATAGCCTCTCACACAGAATCAATTTGTGAGATATTGTTTAGCTCAAACCTAATAGTTGATATTCAAGCACTAAGAATGTAAAACATTGTGGCATTCCTACGAAGTTTAAGACTAATAGCCGTCTTAGCATACATTACACATGGATTACAAGATACAAACTACAATATTCGATAGCATAGTTATGTTCTTAGACAGAGATCGGTGCTGGCCACCGAATTACATAACACATGATGATGTATTACAAACGAATACATAAATCAGTTCTCGGCCTACCATCAAAAGATTTAGGGATACCCATAGCAAAAGTATTGTTCGTAAATATAACAGTGCCATTCATTATATATAAGTAGTCCACCATCAGACACCAGGGCACTTTATGCAAAAGTCATGTGACACTCAGAACTAGAAAGTAGGCGAGTTATCTTCATCCTCTGCCAAGTCGCTCTCATTCTTCAAGGTTGGGTTTGCAACAACCTCGGGATCCTRTTTGTAACCTTCTGAATGTACGTTAGAATAATTTCATGTAGAGTAATTTGGGTAGCATGCGTAGGGGAAAAACRAAAAACGTAGTACAACAGAAGTAACTCAAATGCGGAAAGTCAATAGTTCGTTTATTTAACTTTGGCCCAGTAAGGAAAGTCACACATTGGTTGACCAAATATGGTGGTATAAGTGTATTATGTATCTATAGCAAGGCTTTCAATATGGTAACATACATCATTATCCCAGTATGGGTCGAGTATAAATATTCTTGTTTAATTAACGCAGTTGTAAAGGGTTTATTACAGATGAACCATGAATTCATTTATTTGTAAATTAATTCCTTTTTTGGACGACTAATTCAAGCCACACATGGATGACTAAATCCATTAATTTTTGGACGACGAAACCCTTTTAATTTCCGTTCATGTGTGATTGCTTTAAAAATGGYGCATAACATTGTCACACATTAAATCACCGTCGGTCACGGCATATAGTAGGTAAAAATTAGGAATCGTGCACATAGCAAACCCCTTCTGATCCTTTGGCACATCACAACCACCAAMGCATGACTTCACCAGTTTTAATATGTAATTGTTAAAGGCCACAAAGCTCAACTAGGATAGCACACATATAGTTAGCAATGTTTTGCTTTCCAAATTCGCATCACATGAACCAACAGCTAACGGATTTGTTAACAATTCGACACAAATTTTTCCATGACTAAAACCCAAACGAAGCCCACATATATCCATAGACATATTTGTTTCAAAATGAAATCTGCACGGAAATTGGTGTTCGATCAAAATGTTATTTTTAACATTTTCCTACATCTAACAATCCAGGCTAGTAGAAATGTTTAGTGTATAGTGCTGCTGATTTGTTACTAAATTAGTAATGTTTTTTAAATTAAATTTTCAAAATTAAGCTGTCATATTATAAAATTGAACTTTGAAACACAATTAGTGTACTAAGGTAATAAATGATGCTTATAAAGTTTTGTTACCAGACGGATGGCCACGATGAGTTCCCCGTCGGGGATCGCTGCCGACCAAGGGGTCGCCTCCGGCGGGACCAAGCGGTTCTCGTACATTAACCGGATCTGGTTTGGGGCGGCGCCGAACTTCTCGCCGTATTCCCGGTAAACTTGTTCAAACGTTTGCCATCCTCCATGGAGCAAAAGACACCCTCGTTGGTAGGTTCCCGTTGTATACGGTGAAGGTCTGTCTGCAAACCACCGGCTCCACCAGGTACTCCTCGTCCGTGTCTTCCATATCAACGGCTTGTTGACCGATCCTGGACTCGATCTTGTTCATCARGGTGTCCACCTTAGCAAGGATTTTGAAGATTTAGGCGAAGTTGTCTTCGATCTCTTCGCACTTACGCTTGTAAGCTGAGCTGCGGCTTTCACTGTCARAGGATTCGTTGAATAGTAGCCTACTCCTTAGGATGGAGGTGCTAATCTTTTTGGGCAGCTTGCGGCGACTAAATCGTCGTCTCTTTGTCGGCGATCTAGCGTAACGGCGACGAACTACGCTGATGGTTGGTGAAGTACTACCGAATTCGACAGTAGCAGCATTAGAGCTCCCTGAGAAGCCACGGCCACCTACTGGCGATTCGGRAGTGCCACAAGCAGCGGTTGATGTTATTTTKGTGTTGGTGTTTGAAGAGAGTTGATGTTTAGATGTTCTGTGGAGAGAGATCGTAGTTGGATGGTGATGAAAATGACTAGGAAGAGCTAGTTTATATATGGAGGGCCATTTTAAGGTTTGTAAGTTCAATGATTAGTAGCGTTAATTATACTATCGTTGTCTTAATAAATGACGTTTAGCAGAAATGTCATTATTTAATTAAATTTTTCCTTCTTTTTCGCATTTTTTTAATGATTTGTGATGTAGGAAATGTTTTCATTGGACCACATGTGCGTTAACTTAAAATAAAAAGGGAAAGGTTATCCTGYGATTAGCTCTAGCGTATCTAAATGTCCACATTAGTGGGGYCACAATGAATGTTCRTGTTGTGGACCACAAGATGCTGTCCAATTTAACATCGTCCCTGCCCAACCCATAAAATCCACAGTAATCTCTTTAGTTGTAGATTCTTCTATGGCAAGCTTTGTTCACTATGATTTTTTAATGGTTATTCAATATGTGTGGGCCACCATCTACAACCAATGGAATCCCTTTAAAATGGCACCAATTTTTAGCGCCTTTTACTACATGTTTGACCCTGTATGTCCATTCCTCGTTTACCTTTTTTAATAGCTGCTACAACATGACTGAACATGTTTACTGCAGATATATTTAGCAAATCTTTTGTTTAAAATAAAATAATGAGACGTACGATGTGTAGGTGTACTCACAAACAATAACATTATGTCATGCATGAATACGTATTTTGATCCTTTTAGCAATAAGCACTGTGTAATCCCAACAACAATAGGAGATTGTTTGAACAAAACACATTAATTACGTATGTGTKAACCGATTTATAAGTTCTAATACTAATTTCATATTACGTAATTTGCCATCATTAGTACCTTTACCATTAATTGGTTTCATTTTCTTTAAAAAGAAAAGTGTGCTAACGCTTTGTTATTTAAAAAATTTAAGTTTTGCAATTAAATAAATAATTACGTTTTATTAGATGTCTTAGAAATTTGTGTCATGAATGGATTCAAACAAGTGTTTTTGCATGAAACAATGTTATCATGACGCGTCACTAGACTTCGGTGAACGAAAGTTTTATATTTAATTTGATTTCATTTTGCCTTTTAAAACACCACTTACCAATCATTTGGTTTCATTTGTGGGGTGAATTACAATTTGCATAAGGCAATATGTGACTTATGATGTACAGTGTATCATGTGGCTTATTCGTTTCGTTAATTTGTTTAGCACATTCCACATCCTCCGTTGAGCTTCATAAGTAGAAAATGTTGCAAAGAAATGATGTAAAATAGCTTAGGGAAACCACTAMAGAAGTCGTAACTATCACAACGATCTATTACCCGTAGAGACTCATTTTAAAAATAGTTGTTTATGTTGATTCAACATACGTTTTTTCTACTAAAAGTGGTTTCTTTTTTGACACTATTTGTGTATTAATTCAACATCTTCTTTTGTGCCAGCAAGCTCTATCTTATTGATCATAATACTAATAGTAGCTCAATACATTAGTTTGTATGACATAGTAGTTGTAGTCAAAACCGATAGTCCTGCTACAATTCCTAACAAATTTAAGACGACCAAAAGTGAAAATGTCTAACCTCCCTTATGTTACTCATAGAACTAAGAAAACTTAAATTTTTGAAATTTGAGCTTCTTATTTATTTCGCATAATAATGTTTGTAAAAAATATACTTGAAAGAAGCATGTAATTCCTTGAATTTTACCTCTATGTTGATGCGTTTGTGACTTTTCTTAGCGTATGTACAAAGTTATTATTTTTCTTCCCAATAAAAATTCATTAATTTAACTTGGAAATACACACTAACTACCAATAACCTTTAATCGAGTGTACAATTTGCAATAACCGTTTATCAACGTACAATTTGCAATAACCACTCACAAATACCTTTTTAACCTCTAAGACTTACATAGTGCACAAGGTATGGTTTGTCATTGAATATTAGGTTGTATGGTTTATGGTATTTGTAAACACAAATTATAACTAAAAGGTCAAACAACACAAAGTCAAAATAGATGCAACAAAATGACGTTTTGAGATTTGGGCTTTGCATTGAAGACATATTTAAATTACGTTGACCAATTTGAGGGTATTTCTAGGTAAAGTAACTTAATATTAAAATAATTATAACGAGTTACATAATTTGTCAACCCAAATTAATTGAATTAATAGCACTGTCAATTAAAATAAATCCACAATGTAACTTTGACTTAAATACAATTTGATTTGCTACATTAATAAAATTTACGTGCCTAAAGTTCTCATAATTTATACTAATTTCCATTTTTAAACGCTTACAACTTCTAACCAAAAATTTGGAAATTCCTGTTAACCATACTTTAGGTGTTAAGTTTTATTTGTGCTTCACATATTAATCCATAATTGAACAGACAACATCAAAATATTAATTTTATTTCCTTCTGCAATGAAAGTATTGGTTTACATAGTACACCTCGTAATGGACACAACACAACGTCTAACCCTAAATACACAACCCTGCCCTAACACAAATGGCAACAGGTTCACCCWCGCAAGTTATTGTTGCAAAACAAACAAATATCCATTCCCAACGGTGTTGAAGCATAGATCAAAATAATTCTCGGTAATCCTCAGGATGAGCATTGACGTGATGTAGGAATTCCAAATAGCTTAGATCTTCACGCGCTCCAGTGGGTGGAAGCTGCTTTTGACATTCGGCTGCGGAAACTGAAGATGTGGTGCTTCTCCTGTCTTCTCTTGCCGGACATCATTTTTTTTCCTGGCCACCATTTTTCAACGCAAGTTGCGCGCCGGGATCTCCACAACAAGTGGAGTCGGTTCACCTTCTAGGACCTCCACCAACTGTAGTGACTGGTTTACCATGACGACTTCTTTATTGTCGACGTTGCTTATTGCGTTGAGTTTGGTGTTACTAAACGTTTATATGTAGCCTATGGGTCGGATGTAAATGAGGAAATTGAGAGCGTTTGGGTTTTCAACTGAATTACATGTTTTTGAAAATTTTCCRATAAAGACATTTGCCTTTAAAGGCAAACGTGTGTCTGAGAATCCATTCTTTCATTACTTCAAAATGGGCCTTCTACCGACGTAACGTTTATAAAATAGGGTGCAATGTATGTGGTACGGTGCACGACATTTGTAACATTGGAAATCGTACGTGATTTCCATGTACATTACACTAACTTGGTTTGTACACTCCCAATCGGTTTCCCTGTTTAACGTTTAACAGTTAATTAGGCAGATTTTAGTTTTTGGTCTGCACGTCAAATATTTATAATAATTATTTAAATAATACCTATCCAACTTGTTCATTTGACAAAGAGTTTTTAATATAGGTTGAGTGACATTTTTTGTGTTTCACTTCCAAAACGAAAGAAAAATACCAACATCGAAGATTCTATGGTTTACCAACCGAATATAGACGTTCTCGTGCTTTTGCAGTGACAACCCATATCGGTTGGTTAAGCAACGTTGGTCACATATTGTAAAAAAGTTTGTAAGTGTGTTGTCACTTTAATGGCCTGCAGTTTTCCACCAATTATAATGAATGACAAGTTGCTTGGTCACTCATGACCTTATGCGCATGCTGGTTTACTTCAAAGCTGCTTTATTCCATGTTGTGGGACTGTAGACGCCTAAAAGTGTCTCCCCAAAAGAGTAATCAGTGATGAAACATACCGCGTCTCGCGATTGTTTTCGACTTCAGAAAAAGATTTCTTTGAACTCATAAAGTTTGGAAATACGTGAGGTCTATCTCGAAATATTGAGCAAAGGACAAATGAAAGGGCAAAAACACTTTCTTTTATTTATTTTAATTATTTTCTATTTTTAGATGTTTCTTTTCTATTTTAGGATTTTTTAAAATAATTTATATTGGTGATCTCCATAATTCTTTCACATTTTTTCTGAGCTCACCAGTATTATTTAGATTATTTTTCTGATTTTCTTTATTTTTTCTATATTTTTATAATTTTTAATACGTAGAAATACAAAAAAATACAAAATAACACAAAAATACTCAAAATACGTGGAACCTTCTAGAACACTCTAGAACCCTTGCTTGGAGAGCAAGGGTGTCTAGGTGTGTCGATCAAAGGCGAATCACGTATTATGGAAAATAAAATCGGAGGAAATCAAAAAAAATACGACGGAAAAATATACGCAAAGGTTTTTCTCCTCCTTTCCCCTCGCCTATAATTACGTGCCTTCTCATTCCGAAAACACACGATGTTCAACTGAACACGACGTCTATTCTGTCTCTCTCTGTCCTTAACTTGCGTATTCTCTCTCTCACTCTCTCAAACACTCAAACACATCGTCTTGAGTTCTAACGGATCGATTCGTTTGATTCAACAAGCGGAATAAGAGGATAAATCTTTGAGATTAATGCCTAAAACGATCTATTTTACTGCTCTTGCTTATTCCTTTTGTCATTTTTAATTGACCTAATTATTATTGCGAGTTTCAATTAAATCAATACACAATGTAGAGAACCACTCTTGAATCATCTCATGTAAATATGTGGATTGGTCATTAAACGGTTTAAATTCGTTTAATCATCACTCTTGCTACAATTTGCATTATGCCATATGCAATAGTTTCAATTACTAAGAATGTTGTTTTGTGCTTGATTTAGGCAATTCCGATCAAAGGGGACTCTTTTAGTTTTTACTTTAACGGATGTGTATTTGCAGAAACAAGGAGAAGATAACATATACAATATTATGTCTTACTAAACCTTTTGTTTTCATGTTTTGTTTTCACATACTCTATTCACACTTATACATATTGCTTAATCAAGACCGGATTTAATTGCTTTGTCCACATAAAGCAGATAATCATGACACCCGGTTTCTAGGCACTTGTTAATATTGGAAATTATCTAGTGTAGAAGTCAATTGTTCTGTACATAATGCAACCCACCAATAATATAGATATGCGCTTTCAAGACAATTCAAATAGCCTCTTTGAATTCAATTGTTATGATTTATGGAAAACAATGAACCGAGTAGAGGCGCTACAATGCGGGCGATGGTTGTACTGATTCAAATCCGTACCATGTCCCCGAACGCTCACACTTTGGTACTGGACCTATTTGTGGGGCCACTAGTTGGCAGCCAATGTTTCGGGCGTCCGTGATACCTATATAGAGGCACGAGCGATTCCCCTCAATTCGACAACACCCAACGCATTCACAATGCGGATTCCATGGCTCAATTCCATGACACTGAAAGCTGAGGTCACGCCCCCCTAAGGCGTGGGCGGCAGCCCTACAGTTTTTGAGGGCGACTTCACTAGGGATAATCACCAATTTGGTGATGGATAAGACTTGAAAGTCCGTAGTTCCATGTTCATAATCAGATTGATTGCTGTGACCCCTTCGAATGGTCATGTCTTAGGCACCTTGGTCTCAATATATGGGCATGTCTATGCTCGAAGACACCTTAAGGGGGGATTTTAACCCTTGGTTTCCCACGGGTTAATGGATCACATGCTAAGGTAAGTCCTACCGCCCATGTCGCGTATCTAACGGTTACTAGATGCTGTAATAAGGGTATCTCGGCCATACATCACCAATAGATTGTGTGGTGTAAAATTGGACCCAGCTTCTACATTAGGCGTGGACTAACAGACTAACCAAGCCGATCTATAGCTTACTTAGATCTCTGAACCCTTAGGTGAAATTAAATTGGCCTTGTGTGTCAAAAGTCAATGTGCTTGTTAACTTGTGACTCGCTTCATTCAGTCAATCTTAACCAGCCAACTAGCCCAGTCTCCTTAAATCTATGTTTCAAGACATAGTTCGATGATCCATTAGGCCCATTTCAAAGTTCAATTTCCGAGTCAATTCAATTTTGGAAACTCAATTCGATCTCATCCAAGAATCTAAATCTGACTTAGATTCGACCTTTTGAAACCTTAAATCTGAATTAGGTTCAAATTCAAATTCTTAATTTCAAGAAACCCTAACCTTAATATCCTGAATTAGGTTCCAACCCGAAGAGCCTTGAGATCTAATTAGGTCGCTTCAAACTTCAATCGAAGAACCTTAAAACGACTTGGTTCGATATAACTCAACCCTAGGAACTTAATTCAAGGCTAGGCCCAATTCAATTTCAAGTGGCTCGAGCGTCTAAAGAGGTCCCTTAATTCTGAATAGGCCCATTCTTTGTTTGAAATCATTCTCGAGTCGTAGCAACCTTAAAATTAGAAATTAAGGTCCGCCCATTTCAGTCCAGTTTCAAGTCTAAGTTCAAAATCACACTCAAACTTTATCTTTCAAAACCAGTGTCCGGGTCCACAAGTCAGGAGTTTTTCAGTAGCGTTCCCCGTGATAGCCCAAAGATGCAAGAAGTAAAGCAAAACCTACCTCCTACAAATAGGCCCGTGTCTCTTGACCCTCCATCATCCACAAAAAAGCCTAATCCTATACCTATACCTCCTTGCTCCGAACTGAAAAACATTCAAACCACGCACTAACATCAAAGCCTCATGAGTCACCCAAGGTGCGGATCAATGATCCGTCGCCTTCTCTGATTGTAGTCATAGAGTCCTACTCCTATCTATATGTCCCTTTAATTCCTTCCTTGTCTATGTAAGTCTCATCCTATACAATAGGTCGTGTTACTTGTCAATGATCATTTGTTTTTGGCAATACTATTTCTCATTCTACGCAAGTCTCAAACACTCAGTTGCCACAATTAGGTTTAATCTAATACTGATTTAAATTATTGAAATTGAACAATGCCCAATAAGAGGCCTCCCTTCAGACAGCTCCACAAAATGACCCCTCCCTTCCATTTCCCTTTGTCACATCAAATCAAAATCCCTGGTAATCCTTTGAGCCACAAAACCAACTATTCATTTTTTTAGCCTATCTTTTCTTCATCACCCATATCTACTAACCTTTGGACCTAAACGGCTTGCGTAAGGAAAAGACACGTGCAAAAAAAGAAAGAGAAAAAAAGGAAAAGAATAAAATAGGCAAAAAGAAAAAAGCAAAAAATAAAAGCCCGAGTATACAAGTAAATCAAAAAATCAAATCCAAGCTCAAAGCCCAAATCAAAATAAAAACAAAGGAGGTCTAAAAAAGGCTACACCTACGCAACTGTGGGTTCACTTCATGATCATCAAGCCCTTTTTTCAAACCCTCAAAACCACAACCTCAACATACAACGCCAAAGCCTCTCGCACGAGGCATTGTCCAAATCATTCATAGAACTACGTGGTCTGATTCCATAATGGATCACTAGGAACCATTCTCGAGGGTTCAGCCACATCAAACATTAAATCGTTTGAGGCCTTTTGAGTGGCTGTTGACTATGCTAAGAATGATAATTGGTTTTTCCGATCTTAGAACCCGACATAGACTCATCTTGAACCTACATCCATTAGCCAATCCTCGCATCTAGCCACATCATTGACCTTTAGCCACAAAATTTGAGCCCTTTTTATTCTCGTAACCATAAAGCTTCATTCTGGTCCACCTCAAGGACTCATTGACGTCAATCCCAAAGAATAAGCCACTTGGACCTTTTGGGTTAGTCATAGCTTTTATTGGGGCTCATCCATATTAAGACTATCCACGCTTCCCTATGTTGACTCTAAGTCGTAAACTAACATTATCTCAAACCTCGCTGGGGGCTCGTCGCCAATCATGGCTCCCTTAATTTCCAGTTGGGGCTTCTGTCTCCTAAGGGCCCTATTACGTTTCAAGTCTATTACTATCATGAAATCAATGAAATTCCGCTTATGGACCCTGTCGCTTCCAATTAATGTCACTGTCAAGTCGAGTTCAAGTTCAATTCAGAATTCAATAGCCTCTAAGTCACAATCACATCGCGAAGTCAAGCCATAGTCTCTGTCTCAAAATGGTCACCTTTCTCTAAGTCATTTTTCAAGCAGCACCTTTCTGATAGATCCCTCAAAATTCAATGACTCTTCATCAATGTCTAGAGACCTAAGACTAGACAAGGCCCTTTCAAATTCCAAAGGCTCGCTCAAATCATGTCTAGAACCAACCTAGACAAGACCCCTTTCCAAATTCATGAGGCTCTCTCAAATCATGTCTAGAAACCAGACTTAGACAAGCCTTCAAATTCAATGGCTCACTTCAAGTCAATGTCTAAAACCAGACCTAGACAAACCTTTTCAAAATTTAAAGACTCTCTCAATCATTTCTTTGAACCAGACTAGACAAGGCTCCTTCAATATTAAAGGCTCGCTCAAATCATGTCCCTAGAACCAGACCTAGACAAGACCGCTTTCAAATTCAAAGGCTCTTCTCAATATCAATGTCTTGAACCGGACCCTAGACAAGACCTTCAAACTCAAGCGCTCACCGATGTCATGCTAACAACCGAGACCTAGGACAAACCTCCCTCAAATTCAACGACTCTCCCCAAATCATGTCCAAACCAGACCTAGACAAGCCCTTGTCGAAATTCAAAGAGCTCCATTCAAAATCAGATGACTCTTGCCTCTCTCTCATTATCAAAGGACAAGTTACAGGTCAACAGTTGATGCAAATTTCTCTAGAAAAAACAACTTATGTCATCACCAAGGTAAGTCCCTTAATCGAATTAGGGCTATCATTTTCAAGTCAATGCTCATTTTTCGAAAGCATGGGATCGTCGTGCATTGTCCCCAGTCAGACCGAAAGAGGAATGATCGCTCGGGACTCAGACCGGCACGGGACACGGCTACAGGTAAAACTAAACACTTTGGTTTTGCAGGTACCGGCGAAAAAGGGTGACCCATGATCGCAGAACGTCTTGAGTTGCTTCCGTCCCGATATACCTTTGACTTTCGGTGCTTAACTGAGAATACGTCTCTCCCAGACTCCAGTCAAAGTGGGGCTCTCTGTAGACACTAAAAGTGTCCTCCCAAAAGAGTAATCAGTTGTGAAACAATACCGCATCTCGCGATTGTGTTTGACTCAGAAAAGATCTTTAACTCACAAAAGTTGGAAAATACGTGAGGTCCCAGTGACTCGGAACATGTGATGCAAAGGAAAATAAGGGCAAAAAACGACTTTCTTTTAATTTATTTTGAAATTATTGTCTATTTTAAGATTTCTTTCTATTTTTAAAGGGAATTTTAAAAAATAATTAATTGTGATCTCCCATAATTTTCTTCACAGTTTTTTGAAGCTCACCACGTATTTTTAGATTATTTTTCTGATTTTTCTTTATTTTTTTTCTAATGATTTTTATAAGTTTTTATATGCGAAAATACCAAAAAAAATACAAAATCACATAAAATACTCCGGAAAATACGTGAAAACCTTCTAGAACAGCTCAGAACTCCTTGCTTGGAGAGCAAAGGGTGTCTATTGTCGAATCAAAGCGAATCAACGTATTAATGGAAAATAAAATCGAGGGAATATAAAAAACGCGGAGAATATAATACGCAGACTCTGCTATATACGCAGGCCGCCCTGCGTATATACGCAGGTCTCCTGCGTAATATATGCAGACTCTGCGTTATATACGCAGCTCCCTGCGTATATATCCGTAGGTCCCTGCGTATATACGCAGGTCTCCTCTATTACAAGGGTTTTTCTCCTCCTTTTTTCCCTCGCGCCCTAGATAATTACGTGGCCCTTGCTCTATTCCGAAACAGCACGATTTTTCAACTGACCACGTCTATTCTGTCTCTTTCTGTCCTAACTTGCGTATTCTCTCTCACACTCTCCTCAAACACTCTAACACATTGTGTCTTGGTTCTAACTCGATTCGTTTCGAATTCAACACGAATCAAGGTATAATCTGAGATACTCACCTAAAAACATCTTTTTGACTCTTCTTAATTCCTTTTGTCACTTTTATTTGACTATTTTATTGCTGAGTTGTCGAATTAAATCAATACAATGTAAGAAACAACTCGAATCATCTCATTAAATATGTAGATTTTCATTAAACGTTTTTCAATTCGTTTCCATCATCTTGTCACAATTGTCATTATGGTCATATCGCTTATTGTACAATACTAATCATGTTTTCTTTGTCTTGATTGCAATTCGATCAATAGACGACTCTTTTTTAAGTTTTTAAGCTTTAACGATTTGTGTATTTGCAGAGACGAGGTGAGAAGATATACATTATACATGTATTATGCTAACTAAGCTCTTTTTTTGCATGTTTGTTTGCACATACCTATCACAACTTTACATATTGCTTATCAAGACCGGAATTTAATTGCTTTTCACATTAAGTCAGATAATCATGGACGACCGGTTTTCTAGGCAACCTTGTTTAATATTGACTAAAATCAAAGTGATCGCCTTATCTTATGGTAGAAGTCATATGTTTGTAAACATATACAACCCCCTATAATATAATTATGCGTCTTCAATTCAAATTCAATAGGCTCTTGAATTTCAATTGTTATGAATTTATGGAACTACAATGAGACCGATGAGAGGCCGCTACATGCGGCGATTGGGTTACTGATTTCAATCCGACCATTCCCCGACACCCACAACTTTGGTTACTGAGCCTATTTGGGGCCACTAGTTTTGGGCACCCAATGTTTCGGGCGTCCGTGAATAACCTAATAATGGCACGTGGCGATCCCGCTCAAATTTCGACAACACATCCCAACTGCATTCACATGCATTCCATGGCTCAAATTCCATACAGAGCGTGATCTACGCCCCCTAAGGCGGGCGCAGCCCTAACAGGGACATGCTAATGTTTATCCATTTATAAATACGCGCTAACATTAAATGGGGGGTTTCCCAACTTTTTTGTCTCATGTTGTATTCTACCAACATATGAGCGAGCCAAGAATGTCCTAATCTAAGAATGTCTTCTCTCAAATTCCTCTCGTGGTGCTCTGCCCTTATTCGACATTGTTCGGGGGGAGGCCTTCAAAATCAAAGAAAAGCCATCGAGAAGTTAAGTGGGTGAAAGCATAGTTCAGGGAAGAATCAATATCTATCTTGTACAAGTAAATGGTGATTGTTCAGCCTTGACACGAAGGGGCGGCTTGGAATTGAGAGTGGTTTACAATTCAAGTACGTCAGATAATTTTCCAACAATACGCGTGTCATCCAAATGTCTGAGCACATAAAATCTTTGTTCGTTGACCACAAACCCACTCCAACAAATAATGGTTAAAAAAAGTTTGTGACATTGTATCATGCTTAAGAGACTGTTGACAGATTGAAGTGATTCTAGAAGCGTCTGCTAAAACCTAAACAGTGTCGTTTAATGTTGTATTTGATTCGGTTTGCCTCCTTATGTCGAGCCAAATTTGGCAACAATGTGGAGGACATGGGTCTCTAGTAGAATTCATAATAATTTTTGTTTCAAAATGAGAGAGAATACGCCTCGAAGTACAACTTAACGGTGTTACTGGTCATCGAGGTGTCAGAGCGTGGTGAACCAAGGGAACTCGCAATGTTTGACATTTGTGTTTCCAATAGAAGGGTCACACCGTCATTAGGTCCCTTTTGGGGCAAGCAAATGGATCTGAGGTTGGTTTTAAGCATGGAAGTTTCGCAGCCAATGGGGTCGGTAGTCAGCGATAGTGCGATCGTACAAAAACTGGCCTCACATGGAAAACGGTTCCAATAGTGATAAATCGCGAGGGTATTAAATGGGTTTGGGTTGTAGTAGCGTATCTCAGTAATATGCTCGAAACATTTAATGTACTTTATCTTAGTATCATCCAAATTAGATTAATATCACATGCCAAAATAATATCAAAGCTATTGAAATTTTCAATTCCATTAGTAACTACAACAATGTGTTGGTTTAGTTTTTAAGATTGATGTTATTTTAATTCGAGTTATGTTACATGCATGCATCCCCTAGTTGACTTTCACTGGTTAGGATTCTTTGTTGTCGACGACCTCGATGATTTTCATTTTCGGCCTAATATGAACAATGTATTTTCATCTGTTTAAGGAATTACTGGTGACGGTTTAGTACTTGATTTAATCATGGCATAATTAGATTATTAAAACAAGAAATTTTAATGCAAAATTTAGTTCTATCCAAATGCACCACCTTCATTGAGTTTGGTATTAAATCGAGTGTTACTGAATGTAGTGGGAACTACCAATTAACTTGATAATTCTAAACGATATACAACATGTTCAAATACTTCATTTAGGGTTTCAACATACGARTCATAAACATAAATATCATTTATTTTAAGATGGGGTACTCTGAGTTAAGGTGATTTATGTATAGGTGTTTAAAACTCTTGTTATTTGAGGTGAAGGAAACATGCCCTTGTTAGTTTACAATTTATAATGTTGGTTACGTGTTAACCTACTATTGACAATTAAAACCCAACTTTGTCAAATAATATACCGTTTGTATTAACGAAAACCACACCTTATATTTTTTCCTTTACCATTCATAATCGAAACTTCCATACAAGTACACACTTTTGCAGTCACAATTTCTGACAACGAAGTTCATAATAACCATTATCAATGTAAACCGAATCCAAATAACGATATTTGACAAAAAAATTCTTCTCACGTTAGCAAACACTATGATTACAACCTAAAACAATTAAGTTGAAAGGTTCTGTGTGAAACAGAACTCCATTACATTTTAAGTTATAATATCTTAAAAAAGGTAAACYCTAAGTGTAATGATAATTTGTAACAAAATGCTTGTTGTTCTTTCTTATTTTTCAAAATCTTTTAACTAAAAACGACGACCAATGGTATTTTCATGTCACACCCATAAGTAATGTGGTCCTACAAACATATTCTACAAGGAGTTATAATATTATTTAAATCTAAATACGATTTTATTCTTCATTTTTGGCACCCCGGACGTTAACCTGAGACATATTTCCGGCCATCACACTACATGGTGTTACAACTGACGTTTGAGATATTAGTGTGGTTGATCAGCAAGTGTGYTACAGGTGAACCATAATTTTTAAAAACTTGAGAGTGAAAAATTTGAAAATATGAATTTTGAATTCATTTAATTTTTGGCATATCCAAAGAAGTGTACATAGGAAGCTCAACCTCGATATAAAAACCACATTTGGCAAACAATTCGATATCCATAAACCCTAACGCCGACCAAAGACTCTTTTTTCTGAGAAATTTTCATAACTCGTTTCTACTCTTGTTTCCCAAATCAAAAATACCGTCACTTTTGAGAAACCTCCTCCGATTAACGATCCACCTAGTTGCCAAAACTGCCCACCGATTATCGATTTCTTGGCACCATTAACGGCGCCAAACAGCGAGATTAATTTCTACAATTACAACTTCTATGTGAAGGTAGGCACAGGTAAGAAGTGGCTCAGTTCCGACGAGGTTTAACTAATAGTCTTGACCCTGACCAACAAGGACGGCTTTACTGTTAGTCGTTTATGGATAAGTGATGGGAATGGGGAAGACGTTCCAGCACATCTTCCAAACCTCCTTGACATGCGTGGTAGGCGCAACTTGGTGGAGCTACATCGCGAACTGGCGGAGATAATCGAGGATAGCCCAGGTGTTCCGCCGCACCAGTCCGTTTATGATCTCCTAAAGGATTCGGAGCTAGAAGTGCATTTCAGGAACCTCCTGCGTCACTAACACTTCAGCCAATCATCACCTAGATGTGGTCCTGGGTAGAAGGCGTGCAGATCTTCAACGTTGCCYAAAAATGATGAACATGGGCTTTGTTGCATGTACCGGAACATTCAGTGAAGACCCCACTAAGTACTTCAACAGGATAAACTTCACTCCTTACTACAATTCTCTCTTCGCTGAGGTTGGTGAGGGACAACGTGTGGTTTTCTGGAATTGCAGGGGGTTCGCAAGGCCGTCATTGGAAAAGAACCTCAGGAAGATATTAGATAACTACAAGACTATGGCCGTTTTCATACTAGAAACCAAGGTGTCCAAGTCTAAGTTCATTGCCATTCATGAGAGGCTAGGGRTACAACAGGATTGGCAGGTTGACGAAACCAACTCCCTTAGCAGCAGTTTTGTGGTTCTGTGGGAAACAGAGAAGTGCCACGTTGATCTGCACGGTTCGCTTCTAGGGGAGGATCTTTGTTGGATGGGTGACATTAGGACAAGCACTTTAGAATCTTATTATAACATAAAAAAAACTATAATTTGTTTAGCCATTATTTGCGTAATTGGTTTAATTTGATTAATGCACATTTTTTTTGGTAAATAAAGGAGAAATATATTGCACAACCAAAACATACAACCTAAGCTCTTCCCAAGGATAGCAACCCTACTAGGTAGGCCTACGTACACAAGGGAAAGCAAACAAAAACTGGTAACAGGCTACCAACTCAAATACAACTGATCCAGGCATGATANAAAAATGATGAACATGGGCTTTGTTGCATGTACCGGAACATTCAGTGAAGACCCCACTAAGTACTTCAACAGGATAAACTTCACTCCTTACTACAATTCTCTCTTCGCTGAGGTTGGTGAGGGACAACGTGTGGTTTTCTGGAATTGCAGGGGGTTCGCAAGGCCGTCATTGGAAAAGAACCTCAGGAAGATATTAGATAACTACAAGACTATGGCCGTTTTCATACTAGAAACCAAGGTGTCCAAGTCTAAGTTCATTGCCATTCATGAGAGGCTAGGGRTACAACAGGATTGGCAGGTTGACGAAACCAACTCCCTTAGCAGCAGTTTTGTGGTTCTGTGGGAAACAGAGAAGTGCCACGTTGATCTGCACGGTTCGCTTCTAGGGGAGGATCTTTGTTGGATGGGTGACATTAGGACAAGCACTTTAGAATCTTATTATAACATAAAAAAAACTATAATTTGTTTAGCCATTATTTGCGTAATTGGTTTAATTTGATTAATGCACATTTTTTTTGGTAAATAAAGGAGAAATATATTGCACAACCAAAACATACAACCTAAGCTCTTCCCAAGGATAGCAACCCTACTAGGTAGGCCTACGTACACAAGGGAAAGCAAACAAAAACTGGTAACAGGCTACCAACTCAAATACAACTGATCCAGGCATGATATTTTGCTAAACTTTTATTTTTCAAAAGAAGAACACTTCTAAGCTTTACTGRTGCTTTAATCAAATTACAGGTATGAACAACTGAAGGACCTTTCCCATGCCAGTAGGCKTCATTTCTTGCAATCCATAAGAAGTACACAGAAGCACAAGTTGTCATTGAACACACAATCCTTTGAGCTTTCTGTAACTGTTTTGCCCTCCTAAGCTTATAGCTGAGATGAAGCAGATTGTGACACCTAAAATCAAAGTGCATCCAGGAGCTCAACTCGGTCCAGACTTGTTGACTGTAGGAACAAGTAACGAATAAGTGGTCATGGGTTTCCCTAGCTAAACCATAGAGARAGCATAAATCATCACAAGAAACACCCTACTGCTTGAGCCTTTGTTTGACTCGGAGCTTCTGCAACATAGCCAACCATAGGATAAAACTATGTTTTGGGATGGAAAATTTATACCATACAAAAGAGGTCCAAGTGGGATGGGAATCCTGAACATGTATCATGGCTTTGTAAGCAGTAGCAATACTAAACCTGCCCCCAACAGAAGGCCACCATCCTTGAGCTAACCAAGGTGTCATTTTGTCCTTAGCCTTAAAAAGAGATCTCCAAATCCAACTAGCAGTGCTCTTAGGCCTGTACTCCCACCAGTTGCTGCCTTGAATATAAACACCATGGATCCATTTGACCCATAATTTGTCCTTATGTTCTCCAATCTGCCAAATTAGCTTAGTGATAGCCAAAGTGTTCCATAACATGATGTTCCTCACACCTAAACCACKATGTTTCTTGGATTCGTAGACATTTTCCCAGCTAACTGAATCAAGTTTAGAGGTGTCAGCTACACCATGCCACAGGAAGTTCCTACAAATAGCATTAATTTGATGCAATAAACCTGCAGGAAGCAAAAGGATTTGCATCCAATAAGTGCACACACTCATCAAAACAGCATTCACCAACTGGAGTCTGCCTGCAAAAGAAAGATGTCTGCCTTGCCATAAACGTATCCTAGTAGTCATCTTTTRAAGAAGTTGACCACAATCTTTAAGGGACTGAGGGCTCTATTACAAATGGGGGCTCCCAAATATCTGAAAGGCCATGAACCAAGCTTAGACCCTAAAGCTTCACACATTAGTGCCACTGTAGTACTGTCCATATTGGAATGGTACAGTTCAGATTTTAAAGTGTTAGCCTGAAGACCGGAGACCTTCTCAAAATGTTTCAAAGCTTGGAGAAGAGTTGAATACTTTTTGTTCACCCTTACAAGACAAGAAAGTCATCAGCAAAGCACAGTGGTTTAACTGAAGTTGCATCTAGAGTGATTTAAAAAAAGCTTTTTCTTTCCCACAATTTGCAAAGTCCGAGTTAAATACTCCATAAATCACAAAAAGGAGGTGGGATAGGGGATCACCTCTGTCTCAACCCTAATCATGAAAGAACCCCTGGCAAGTACCATTAATCAACAAAGAGTAGCTAGTAGATTTAACACAAGCCAGATGATCATGAAGAAGTGAGTGGAATGAGGAGCCACATCCAAGAATCAAAGAAATCCCACTCTATGTGTGATAGGCTTTTTGGAGATCAACTTCAGCAAACATCCTAGAAGTATTCTGCCTTGCATAATGTTTCACTAGATCCCTGGCAGACAATTTGAATAATACTCCTACCTCCAATCAAAACACACCTGGGTTGTGAGACAAGTAAGGGCAGAACGGCTTCAACTTGCTGTAGAGAAGCTTGGAATACCTTTGTAGAGCAATAGAACAACAATTATGGGCTGTAATCATCACACTTTGAGGGACAAGCATATTTTGAACAAGGTAAATAGAAGCAGAATCCAATAGATTTTAGGAGTTTACCATTGAGAAAAAAGTCTCTCACAGCTTGGCATATCTCAACACCAATAACATTCCAGGCAGCCTTGAAAAAACCACTCCCATAACCATCAAGGCCTGGTGCTTTGTCTACAGGAACATACCAGAAAGAATGTTTGATCTCCTCATCAGAAAAATCAAGATTAATTTGATAGTGCATGCTGGTAGAAAGAAGAGGTCCTTGATCCCTAATTTTCTTCCGGATAGGAGAGACACCAAGACTTCCTTGCATGAAGGAAGAAAAATGGGACACAAAAGTTGCACACACTTCTGTAGGATCAGTGAGCCAAGTTCCATTAGCCTGTTGCACAGTATTGATTATATTCCTATTGGTCCTGGTTTTRAAAGCATTGTGAAAAACCTTAGTATTTTCATCACCAGAAACTATCCAATCCAGTTTAGCTTTTTGTCTCAAAAAAGCAAGACTATGCTGATGAGCCTCCTTATAATCAAGAGCAATTGTGCTTTCATGTTGTCTCAAGACTAAAATACTAGGGTCCTCATGCAAAGCAGCTTGACATTTCAACAAAGTGGCATAGGCAATTTTCTCAGCTCCCACCACATCACTAAACACAGATTCATTCAAGAATCATAGGGTTCCCTTCATGTTCCTCAATCTTTGGCAGATTCTAAACATAGTATGTGCAGGAATATGAGTGTTCCAGTGCTTTTAAACAATAGAACAAAAGTGTGGATGTTGAGTCCACATGTTAAAGAACCGGAAAGGGTTCAAACCTGGGGCATCTTTATAGCACCTAAGCAAACTAGGGGTGTTATCAAAAGTACCTTCAGGAAGGAAGGTAACCTCTGCAGTATCAAATAAATGAGTCCAGTGTGAGTTGGCCAAAACCCGATCAATCTTTGTAAACAATCTTTGATCCCCCTCTTTCTTGTTAGTCCATGTATAAAACCTCCAAGAAAACTTGACATCCTCCATGGATAAAGCACTCATACAAGCCCGAAATTCAGTCATACCTCTCTTGTCCACCATAGGAGCAGATCTCTCTTCATTAAAGAAGCATGTATTAAAATCCCCATCAACAAGCCATGCCTCCTGTATATCCCTTACAAGGGAAGTGAGATCATCCAAAAGCCGCAGCCTATCCTCCCTAGCATTTTGAGCATAAACAAAGGGTGCAGAAAAAACCCTTTTGAGTTTGAGGAATGACAACATAACAATGCACACACTAATCAGAGCAAAATTTAATATCCACATGAAAACACTTGGAACCACTCTACCCTTTCCATTGCAAGGAAGATTGCTTGTGATACACCATCTAGGACAAATAGTAAGGTACAAAGCCCCTAAAACTCGAGCCTTGACCTTAGTTTCTAGAAGACACAACAGTTTCACATTATTGGTGAGTGCTAAATGTCTCACCTGTGGTTGTTTATCCCTCCTGTTGAGCCCTCTAGTGTTCCAGAAGAGCAAATTATCCATGGGCGATTAAGGTTGTCATCCCCCCTGAAGCATCTCCAATGCAAGCCAAGGCTTCCCKAAAACCAAAGGAAATACCAGGTAAATCATGATCAACTAAAGTTGAGAATCTATTGGTGACAGAACTGGGTGCAGTCACCCTAGGTGCAGATTTTCCTCCTTTAGAGACTCGTTGAAACCCAGGGGGTGTACATCAAGCACAGGTTGCTGCTCAAGCCCCTTACAAGCATCCCTGGGAGTTACATGGGAACCAATCCCTTCCATAGGGTCTAGTGGCTTTGGATTTGGGTCATTGGTCTCAGCCACCTTAGGTTTCCATATTTGCTTGGGCTTCCATCGACAATGAGCCTCCTCATGTCCCAGTTTCTTGCACTTAAAGCATAGCACAGGCTTCCATTCATAATGAATCTGTTGTGTGACCTCAAACCCATGCTCATTAATAAATTCAAAGGAATTAGGCATATCCTGATCCACTCGGACCTCCACAAAAATCCTAGCATATTTGAGCCTTTTCTTCGAAGTTGTATACTCATCCACCTTCACCAAAGTGCAAATACCGCCAACCAATTTAGTGAGGCAAGAAACACCCCAATATTTRACATTGAGATCAGGAAGTTGTACCCAAATAGGAAGAGATTTGAGAGTTGTGTCAAGGACACCATCATCAGGATGCCATTTCTTCAAAAWCATATGTTTTTTGTCAAAGGTGAATAAGCCCTTAAGAGCTTGATCAACCCCTCCATGGTCAAGAAACCGAACAACATGACCCCCATTACCAATCGGAGCCACCACATCAATGCCTAATTTACCCCAAATATGCTTAATGAAACCCTCCAAAACCAATGGAGGTGGTTTGGCACCAACAATAAAACACACCACCGCAATATCCCAGAATAGAAGTTCATCATTAATTTCAATGAGAGCAATTTGTGGTTTAGGTTTAGTCATAGTATCAATCCTTCCCAGAGTTACAGTAGCAGTCAGATGGTTCGATTGAATATTCACTTTTCAAGAAAAATTAGGGTTAATCTGATGAGAATCCCCATTATCAGCAATTGCATTGTCAAAATAAAGGGCTCAAATTACCTTTGGCCCAAAGGGAGAATGCGCAACCACCAGTGTCAGAGCAACAAGCTCCACTACCGTACCAGAACCCATCCTCTGTTTCACTTGAAATTGCAACGTATTAGAAAATTGAATGCGTAACTGGGCTTGTTGTTGAATCGGTTGAAGAGACGACCTAGGAGAGAGAATCTCCCGAAAATCCCCCTCCTACGAACTGATTTCCAAGTCCGAAACCCAAGCCCCAACGGAGGGTGGAGCAACCGTCACATCCTGCCCTTGATGCTTGATACCCGATTGTTGTTTGTGACTAGCATGCTTTTGAGTGTGATAAGATTTAGTCTGCTTAGATTGCGAAACCTAACCCTTTCTTCCACTTTGAGATCGAGTTTTAGCCATGGCTTCACCCAAAAGGAAACTCAGAGAAAGGAGAATCTCTAGTTAGAAAATTTAGAGAGATTAATGCACATTAGTTGACTATACATGAATTCCTGAAGATCCCATGATTGTCAATGTATAAAACCCAAATCCAGTCAGTATTAAGAAGGTCAATTATGGGTGGGAGAATGGTTGAATCTGCATGCCTGAATGTAATGTGACCGATTACAAAAAACCGGTGTTTGGTTTAAATATAGGATTCAATTGTTACACATCATTTAGGGTTGCTAGCATGTTGAATGCCAATGGTCAATTAGGTTTTTGTTACTAACTRTGGCTCAAAAGTATGTAATGTGGAAGTGATAACACCATATTGACCTGTATTTGTGCGTGCTAACGATGCTCTAGTTGAGCAAATTTGTGAAGCATTCGTTCATTAAAGGGTTAACGTATGTTGTTTCCACTCTGAATAGTTTCAATGTTCCAATTTATCAATATATTTTTCCCTAACGATAAAAGTTTAACATAACAAGAGGTGACTAAAATCAAAAACAAAAGGGTCAAATATATTGTTAAGCTTTATCCGAGGGCTACGAGGGGCCTAAGAAAGATTAACATTGTCAAAAACATTTGGTAAKGAGTAAGAATCATGATTGTGTCCACCGTTGCTGTTAAATGAAGAAACAAAATTGTGTCAATTCGAAATGCATTAATTACATGTGCAAGCACAACCATTTGCACATGTACATACCATTGCACTAAAGGTGTATGCAAACGACTTACATTACAAGCTGCATGACGGAATCATGATAGTGCAATACAATGGTAATATGAGTTCACTCTAACCAAAGATTGTCCATTGAAGGACTCAAATTACCTTGTAATTAGGCATGCACAATTACAATTCATATCCACTGAACAACAACAAACATAGGTGCAAATTATATGCCATTCATGCTTTTAAATGAAATAAAAATTTATATTTAATGTTGACTGTGTTTGATTTTATAGTTGTTTCATGTTGTCCTAAGCATTGATTATTATCACCAGTTGATTGTAAACTAAAAACATAAACTTGTATAAAGTTTGAATTTCTTTCCATTGGCTACATGCATCTTATTTGCCGTATTGGTGAATATGTATCACAACAACATTAGAATATTAACCTTACCGAAATGTTGTTCTGACCCTAAAAATATATTGGRCTTCCTATAGAGTCCAGTTGTTTGCCCATTACTAGATATCATCTGAATGTATAATCGAACCAACTTGTGTTATTTAGGTAATCATGTAATCTGTATATGATTCATTTGGTATTRGGTTAATTGTTGACTTATTTTAAAGTTAACACTAATAGTTACTCGACACGGATTTATGTGAATATTGGAGCATTTTCTGTAACATATGTAGTCACAAATTCCTAATTCATATCTGATGACGAAGTATAAACCGGTTTTGTTAGTTGTTGTCATTCAACCTACAAGACGATTACCTGTCAGCGTTACCCTATAATCTGTCTCTAGGCATAGGTTTACAATGGAATTGAAATGATTCGTGTCAATTTTCGTCATTCCACAATAAGGAATATGTCGTAAATTAAACTTAGACTTGTGTTGACCTGCATTCGATAACAGCTAATTGTGTGTGTATGTGMTGTCTTTTTTTTATAAATTTATTGTCAAGCACTYGGTTATGACAATGATGATGACGATGGASACAACTAAGTACAAGAGCAAATYAAAAGCGTCGACAACTTATCGCAGGAACGCTTTGACGCAGAAATGGTGACTACGYTTTGTCGGAATAAGTTAGACAAGACCTTTCAAATCCATCCCTTTATGATATCGTGTGTAATAGTTTGTTATGTTAAACGTCGCTTARGACGTGTATTAAGACCTCTTCAGTACTTGACTGTAGCCCTAGTCAGGGTTTATGTTGTTGCAGTTGTTAGACATTGTGCGTGAAAGGTGAGTGTAGTCAGACATTGTGTGCCAATTATAGTTGTCTGATTGTTTGCGATTTTTAGCGTTCCATGGGATTAATATGCACGCAATCTGGAGCAAGTGTGGTAAATTTAAAAATTTCATAACAATTACATAGAACCAACCTTCTCAAAAGGAAACATTGCCTAGTGTAATTTCCTTACTAAGATAAGGAAAACAGATGGAGTAAACTCTGTGAGATGTAAATCCTGTGCAATTGGTAACACTATTAGAATAAATTTCGTCAAACATATTTTGCATAARAGTAGTTATGCATAATCACCACAATAACGTAAATTCCTTCYGATGGGTTGTAAATGAAGCACGTAAACGATATCCATAAAAATGGTKTGTTTAAGGACAACCGTTCTAAACATTTAAAGGAAAATTAAAACACCATTGGACAGCTGCAAGCAAACATTAAATTAACGACTAATCGCACACTATTTTCAGGTTACTCCAAAAGTAGCACGACCTTACTACATATTCCTAATGCTGAAACAAACAACAATGTAAACAACACTATTGTAATACACACTTCCAAGCCAAGAGAAGCATTGGAGACTGTAACCTCTTTAAACATAGTAAACCCTACGCATTTTTCATGCCAAGTTCAGATCAACACCTGCCTCGTCGATAGATAATCCATGACAAAACAAAAGATTGTCTGCTTCATTGGGGAACGAGGTTACATGGTGTCTTTCAACACCAACATTTMGCGCGAATGTGACACACTTACGACGCTTCACCTACATACATACAAATATGGTCAGACAACATAGAGTTATTATCAGTAACAAAAGGACAAAATCATGCATCTGAATAGGTGCATCAACACGAACTAACCTTCATTTTACCGCGATCGCTAGCCTGACTTCTTGTATCACATGGTGGCTACAAAACAAAAGGATACAGATTAGTAAAGTCTCCATACCAATCAAAAACGCATCCAGTGGTTCACTTTTAAAATTACATAAGGCAAACACAGAGAAAAGCTAAGTTAAACAAACTATGAATACGTTACCTCTTCATTGGCACTATCAGACTTTTTCTTCCCTGTGTTCCCACCCTTGCCACTACCGAGGTTATCAGAAGTTTAGTTTTACTTTTCTTAGCAGCCCACTCAGCAGAGGTCTTGTATCTTCCTCCTCTAGGCCTCCCCTTTTTCCGAAATTGGAGGGTGCTTGATGGAGGGTCAGGAAAAAATGACACTAGTAGGGGTTCCACTACTATTATCAAACCTAAGGGCGGCCGGGACACCCTCATTGGCAGCAACATTTTGGCTGTTCAGATTCTCACCACACTGAGATTGCAAAGCGGCGGAAGATACAGAGTGTGGTATATCGTTGGGAGAAWTACTTGGAATTGATGACTGAGGGTTTAAAGGAATCGACTCCCCGTTTGATGTTGCTAATGGTGCCTTCCTATGGCCCTCAACACTGGCCTTAAGCTCATCCAAAAGCAGCTTCAAGCGTTTAAMGACACARTCGGCAAGTATATCAGACTTTACAATAATGTCATTTATCTCCTTAAACGCACAAACTAACTTCTCTAACCTGGCAACCTCTARAGTGCGCGAATGGTCGTGATATGGAACTTTCACTAAGGAATGCTTCCTAGTAATGTCCTTTCGCCAATGTCTAAGTATGTATTTGTCTAGAAGAGCTTCTATTTTGAGTTTATCATAAACTCTCACCAAATGTCGACATAGCTTCGGTCTCAAACTTTCTACAATTATACGAAGCTTCGTTATTCTGGATGTTCAACTCCACACACTAGTGAGTGCGCTTGTCAACAACCTTCAACTCCCCATCATCCCTATCATGGACCCATACTCTGTCTTGAATGACYTACTTAAAGATGACATCATCTATGTTCAACTCCTCATCTATGATAACATAGGTCATGCACTCAATTTCTTTCTYCAACCACCYGAAAATATTGCACGTATATATCTTTCGAAACAACCTTTATATAGGATAAGCAGTAGAGTAATGACATTTCTAAATTTGATATTTCTCATCAGCTTCTTTTTCCTACTTGATTCGCTTCTCAACTGCAGCCACATACTTCTCGCCAAACTCGCAGAATGGAGTGCCACGTGTCAACCATTGGTCGAAAAAGCTGTTTATACTCTCGCATCGTTGGGTGGACCGCATTCATGCCCAAAAGTGATCATTCATGAAAGCAAGCACCCACATGTGTCGTTCGGTGAACAACGTTTGAAGCCACTCATTGGATTCCACTCCATGCTTAACCACAACATCCTTCCAATTGCACTCAAACGCCTCACGATTCATGCTATTGTACACAACCTCCATCAAATCATCCTTTAAAGCAAAATAACTGCAAAAAAAATCATCCAATTATATTTACAATACAACATTTTCCATATAAAGATGGATTTACAATAACAAAACCATATATTTTCCAAAGGACCAACAAATCAACATACCACTCCAACGAACCCAATTTGTAAGGGAGCTTCTGCATAATATGCSAAATACACCACCTGTGTCTAGTGAAAGGCATTATTTTTTCAAGAGGTTTCCTCATTGCGACTGCCTGATTAGTTAGAATTCCTTACGGCGCTTTGCCCTTCATGCAAGCTAGTCAGGTTCTAGATACCCATTAAAAGGTATCGGAGTCTTCGTTTGAGATTAGGTCACAACCAAAAAGAACTGTGTGGCCATGGTGATTAACACCAACAAAGTTTGCAAATGGAAGTGCATATTGGTTCGTAAGATACGTGGTGTCGAAGCACATGACGTTTGAGAACTCCTCGTAGGGAGCTTTACTACGAGCGTCTACCCACAAAATGTCCTTCATACACCCCTCCGCATCTAACCGATGGGTGTGAAAAAAGTCTGGATTTTCAAAATGCATCCTATTAAAGTACGACACTAGGGCATTTGTATCCTCACCTTGCATTTTCAACCTCRTGTGCTCGCAAACCACATGTCTAATGTCTGCCTTTATGAAGGGAATGTTATCAAACCCACCCCTCTCATGTGCAATGCAGTTCATTATTTTGGAAAGAGGGACTCCTGAATGATAATCATTTAATATCCTCTTCTTCACAGCATCCGTCATTGCTTTCATACGATACTCCTTCACATGTTTTGCATTGCTTGGTATAGGAGTATGTCRTGTGTGTTCGAGTGCAACCTTCCTAATGACCCACTGCCTGGCTTCATTCATGCTGGCATAAAGTAAAGCCTCACAGAAACACTTCCTTGACTTCCTCCTCCTTGGATTACAAATCTACATATCATTGTTGTCACACTTAGTAGTATCCTTTGCCCAAAGCTTTGAAATTCTCTTGTACTTTGCATCCGGCACTAGTGGAAAAATTGCTATAAGTAACCCCTTAATGTATCACATCAACTCATTTAGCTTACCAATTTACTTTTTGTAACCAACATTTGACAAAAGTTCGGTTAACTCGAGCTAATTTGTAAATTCAATGTTATGTTGGTTTATATAAACTAACAATTTTAAGTAACTATAAAAAAAAATGAGTTAATTAAATTGTTTAATTAAAAACTATATAGTACCATATCTTAATGATGTGGTACCTAAATATGAGTCAAATAAAAATTGCGAAATCCAACACATTTGGCTATTCGTAATTTTTCCTCAATGTTTAAATTCCTCATTCTGCAACTCATAAAATGGATCAAACCACAATAGTATCACGAAGACACCTTCCACATCTGAAAACCTGAATCTTCTCCCTCAAGAGTCACTCTCTCACGTACCTGAATCTCTCTCCCTCACACATCTCACCCGTCACAGCTTTTCCTCGTGCACCACCCGCGCGACTTTTCCTTGCTCCAACCACGTCGCGTCTCCTCAGTCGCTTTCCTCCAATCTATGCAAGGTGCGTTCTCTCTAACTCTTTACCCTAAATTGTATTGAATTTATAGGTTTTGTTCAAATTATTCTTCACTAAGATTAGGGTATATTTTTTTTGCATTCTATTTGATAAGGGTTTATGGAATTCTGAATAATTACTTTAGGTTTAGGTTATTTATGAACTATTGTGGTCTAATAAGGTTTAGGTTTAAATTTGGAGTGGGTTTTGGGTGGTGTATGTTGCGGTTTGGTGGTGATTGGCTGCAATTTGGCCCTAATTTGGTTGCTATTTGGTGGAATAATGGCGCTATTGTTGCTGCCGTGTGTTGTCAGATATATTTTGAGCATTTTCCCAACATAGTTCTCCTTGTTGAAGTGTTGACTTAGTCATTATAGTTTCTGTTTAATGCTGCTTGGATAGATTGCTGTAAAAGCTTTCTACAACCTTTGATGTACATGTAATTTTATTTGTCAATTGCTCTGTTAGGTTCAATGCAGCAACTAAAGGAGGTTTTGGCAAAGAAAGTTGAGTTGGATTTTTAAGTTCCTGAAATTCCATCGTGCTATTTACTGGATCAAGAACACCAACCTCAAGGGAAGGATAATTATAGTGGGTCATATAATAAGGGCTTGATTTGATGTTTTTTGCTGCACGGTTAGTCCTTAGATTTTCTTGCATTATTTTCCCTTTGGATTGAACTTCGTATAACTACTCCCTCTATACTATAATATATTGCAATGTTGGTCTAAAAGATAAGGAGATAGAATCAGAATTAAGTTAATTATTTGATTGTGTGTTTTCTTTATATTATATATCGACGGTAATGTRTTTATTCAACTTTGTAAATAATCTTAATATATCTAAGTATTTGGTGAAAAACAAAGTCTCGAAAGCTACCTTTACATATGTTACGTTGTGTACTGTGAAACAGATAAAGTTCCTTAACTTCCTTTACATATCTTGGTTTATGTACCTTATGTCAATTGTGTGATTGCGTCAATTCCATGAACCATGTAGCTTTGAACTGTGGCATTACTTTGTTTAACCAAATACTCAACAAACTATGGATGTTTTTTTAAACTTTGTTTATGCCATTGTCATATTATAGTTCTAGTAAAGAATTCATATACCTGCTGTAATGCTAAAAAATACTATTTTTGCTTACCTTTGTTTAGGGTTTCCTGAATTCATATTGCGTGCCTTAACTTGTTTTATGCCTGTTGTTCTATTTGCTGTCAGTTTAGCATTAAGTATAGATGTTATTCGTGTTATATACATCTTAGCATAACAAACTTGAACCATGTAGTAGTAAATTGATGGTAAGATAAGAAACTTTAGCTAGTAATGTGTCTTATACATTAAAAAGGTCAATTAAATGGAGAACTAGCTGATATGATTGTTATAAAACGCTGATAAATTTGATGGTGTTGGTGTCTTCTTGCATTGCATATATTCATMCTGGCACTTACCTAATAGTAAGATATTGATTAACTATGTTGTTGCACTATACTACTGTTGTTTAGGGGCTTAGTATTGTGCCAAAAGTAGCACAAATCGGCAAATACCCTGGTCAACATTTGAGTAATCCTATTACTAAAAGAAATGTTGATTTAATGAGAGGCCTTCAATCCTTGAAAGCTGGCTTTACGTGAAATCCCTCCAAAATGCTATTTTAAATACTCAACTTCCCTTAAACCTCTCCTCTAATAAATCAGTAACTGCCTACATAATAGCAACTACATACAGTAAAAAAAAAGATTGACCTCTCATAAAATCAACATTTCTTTTATAGGATTATCAAATGATTGGACCAGGGTATTTGCGATTTGTGCACTTTTGGACATATACAGCCCCTAAACACAGTGTATAAGTGCAACAACATAGTAATCAATAATCTTACTAATTAGGTAATGCCAGAATGAATATCAATAGGACACACAAGAAACACACACAACACCATTCAAATTTATCAGCTTTTACTAACATATATAGGACTAGTTCTCATTATAATTGACTTTTTAATGGTAGAAGGACGACATGTCTAGTAAAGTTTCTTATTTTGACCATCAATTTACGTACTACATGTGTCAATTGTATGCTAAATTATATAACTAACGAATAACATTCTATACTTAATGCTAAAACTGGACACTAAAAGTAACAACACGCATTAAAGACAAGGTTTAGAGCACGCAATATAAATTCAGGGAAACCCTAAAACATAAGAGTAACAAAAATAGTATTTTTTAGAGTATTACAGCAGGTTAGATTCTTTTCTAGAACTATAATATGCAATGGATAAACAAAGTTTTAAAGAATAATATGCATCCAAGTTGTTTGGAGTATTTAGTTAAAACACAAAATGCCACAGTTCAAAGCTACATCGTCATGGAATTGACCCAATCACACAAATAGACATAAGGTACATCAAACCAATATATTGATAAAGATAGTAAGGACTTTATCTTGTTATGCACAACACAAACGAACATATGTAAACGTAAGCTTTCAGAGACTTGTTTTTCACCTAATATTAGATATTAAAGATATTATACAAAGGTTGTAATAAAACATAATTCGTCGATATTATTAAAAAAACACACATATCAATAATTAACTAATTCTGATCTATCTCCTTAATCTTATTAGACACAATGCAAATATATATAAGAGAGCGAACAGATAAAGTTCAATCCAAAGGAAAATAATGCAAAATAATAAATTAACGGTACTGAAGCAAAAAACATTACAAATCAAGCCGGCCATGTATATAGAGCCTAAACATATACTAATCCTTCACGCTTAGAGGGTTGTGTTCTTGATCCAGTAAATAGGCACGAGGATTCAGAACTTAAAAACATCCAACCAAACATTTCTTCTGCCAAAACTCCTTAGTTCTGCATTGACCTAACGAGAATGAAAAATAATTACATGTTACATCAAGGTTGGAAAGCTTATCACAATCTATCCAAGCCCAGCATTAAACAGAAACTATAAATGACGATAGTCAACACTAACAAGAGAACTTAGTATGGGATTAAATGCTCAAAAATATGAAACATACAATACACAACAATAGCAGCCAATTAATCCACCAAGATAGCAACCAACATTAGGACAAGATTCGCAGCCAATAATCACCACCAAACCCACATACACACTCACCCAAGAACATAGCCACGCGATAATACTATTTAAACCCCTAACCCTGTTATGTGACCACAATAGTCATACATATAACGTCTTAAAGTAATTATTGCGAATTCCATAAACCCTTATCAAATAGTAATGCAAAAAAAACTATCACCCTAATCTTAGTGAAGAATATTTGAACAAAACCTATAAATTCAAACAATTTAGGGTAAAGAGTTAGAGAAGAAGATGCAAGATTGGAGGAAAGCGACTGAGGAGTACGCGACGTGGTTGGACGCAACGGAAAAAGTCGCGCGGGTGTGAGCGAGGAAAGCTGTGACGGGTGAGATGTGTGAGGGAGAGAGATCAGGTACGTGAGAAGTGATCTTGAGGGAGAAGATTCAGGTTTTCAGATGGTGGAAGGTGGTCTTCGTGATACTTTGGTGGTTTATCCAAATTTTATGGAGTTGAGAATGAGGAATTTAAAATTGAGGAAAAAAAATTTACAATAGCCAAATGTGTTGGAATTTGCAATTTTATTTGACTCATATTTAGGTACACATTCATTAAGATATACATATAAGTTTTTAATTAAACAATTTAATTAACTCATTTTTTTTTATAGTTACTAAAATTATTATATAAGACCAACATAACATGAATGTTACAAATTAGCTCGGAGTTTAACCAACTTTGTCAATGTTGGTTACAAAAAAGTAAATTGGTAACTAATGAGTTGATGGTTACATTAAGGGGTTACTTATAGCAATTTTTCCACTAGTGCCGGATGCAAAGTACAAGGAATTTCAAAGCTATTTGGGCAAAGGATACTACTAAGTGTACAACAATGATATGTAGAATTTGTAATCCAAGGAGGAGAAGTCAAGAAGTGTTTCTGTGAGGCTTACTTATGCCAGCCATGAATCTGAACCAGGCAGTGTTCATTAGGAGGTTTCACTCGAACACACCAAGGACAACTCCTATACCAAAGCAATGCCAAACATGTGAAGAGTTCGTATGAAAGCAATACGAGATGCTGTGAAAAGGGAGTATTAATGCTTATCCATTCAGGAGTCCACTCTTTCCAAAAAATGAACTGCATTGCACATGAGAGGGGTGGTTGATAACAGTCCTCATAAAGGCAGACATTAGACATGTGGCTTTCAGCACAAGGGAGTTGAAAATGCAAGTGCGGATACAAATCCTAGTGTCGTACCTTTTAATAGGATGCATTTGAAAATCCAGACTTTTCACAACCCATCCGGTTAGAGATGCGGAGGGTGTATGAAGGACATTTTGTGGCGTAGACGTCGTAGCTTAAGGTTCCCTTCGAGGGTCTCAACGTCAGTGCTTCGACACACGTATCTACGTAACCAATCTGCACTTCATTTGCAAACTTTGTTGGTGTTAATCACCATGGCCACACAGTTCTTTGGATTGTGACCTTAATTCTCAACGAAAGACTCCGATACCTTTATAATGGTATCTAGACCTGAACTAGCTTGCATGAGGCAAAGCGCCGTAAGGATTCAAACAATCAGCAAGTCGTCAATGAGGAAACCTGCTTGAAAAAATAATGCCTGTTCACTAGACACAGTGGGTATTTCGCATATTATGCCGAGCTCCTTAAACAATTGGGGTCTGATTGGAGTTGATATTTATTGTGTCCTTTGGAAAATATGGTTTTATTGTAAATCCTCTTTATTGGAAAATTTTATTTTTAAATAATGGAGATTTTTGTTTGCAGTTATTTTGCTTTAAAGATGATTTGATGGAGGTTGTGTACCATGCATGAATCGTGAGGCGTTTTGAGTTTGCAATTGGTAAGGATATTGTGGTTAAGCATCGAGTGAATCCAATAGTGCTTCAAAACTTTGTTCACCGAACGACACATGTGGTGCTTCTTTCATGAATGTCACTTTTGGCATGAATGCGGTTCCACCCAACGATGCTGAATTAAAGCTTTTTCGACCAATGGTTGACACGTGCATCCATTCTGGAGTTTGGCGAGAAGTATTATGGCATCGCAGTGAGAAAGCGAATCCAAGTAGGAAAAAGAACGCTGATGAGAAATATAAATTATAGAAAGTCATTACTCTCTGCTTATTCCTATCTAAGGTTGTTATCGAAAGATATATACTGAATATTATATCCGGTGGTTGTAGAAAAAAATTGATGGCATGACCTGGTTATCATAGATGAGGAGTGAAACATAAGATGATGTCATCTTTAAGTACGTCATTCAGACAAGATAGGGTCATGATATGATGATGGGGATTGAGGTTGTGACAAGGCGCACCCACTTAGTGTTGG
Source organism: Bassia scoparia (assembly GCA_008642245.1). NCBI lineage: Eukaryota > Viridiplantae > Streptophyta > Magnoliopsida > Caryophyllales > Amaranthaceae > Bassia > Bassia scoparia. The sequence continues at coordinate 55,090 of SNQN01003125.1, forward strand.
AGTTGACATCCAGAACGAGCTTTCGCTATATTGTAGAAGTTTGAACCGAAGCATTATAGTCGACATTTAGTGAGAGTTTTATAATAAACTCAAAAATAGAAGCTCTTCTACAAGATAAACATAACTTAAGAATTGGCGATAAGGACATTACTAGAGGCATTCCTTAGTGACAAGTTCCATTATCGACGACATTCCGCATGTAGATTGCCAGGATTAGAGAAGTAGTTTGAATGCGTTTAAGGGATAAATGACATTATAGTATAAAGTCTCGATATACTTGTCCGAGTGTGTTCAATAAACGTTGAAGCTGCTTTTGGATGAGCTTAAGGCCGTGTGAGGAGCCATAGAGAAGGCACCATAGCAACATCAAACGGAGTCATTCCTTTAACCCTCAAGTCATCAATTCCAAGTAATTTCTACCCCGATAATACCACCACTCTGTATCTTTCCGCCGCTTGCAATCTCAGATGTGTGAGAATCTTGAACAGCCAAAATAGTTGTGCCAATGAGGTGTCCCGCCGCCTTAAGTTAGTAATAGTAGTGGAACCCCTACTAGTGTCATTTTTCCGACCTCCATCAGCACCCTCCAATTTCGGAAAAAGAGGCCTAGAGGAGGAAGATACGAAACCTCTGCTTGAGTGGCTGCTAAGAAGTAAAAACTAAACTTCTGATAACTCGAGATAGATGCAGGGTGGGAAACAGGGAAGAAAAGTCTGATTAGTGCATGAAGTAACTATTGTCATAGATTTAGTTTAACTTAGCTTTTCTCTGTGATTGCCTTATAGTTAATTTTAAAACGTGAACCACTGGATGCGTTTTTATTGGTATGAGAGACTTTACTAATCTGTATATCCTATTTGTTTTTGTACCACCATGTGATACAGAAAGTCAGGCTAGCGATCGCGTTAAATGAAGGTATAGTCGTGTTGATAGCACCTATTCAGATGCATGAATTTAGTCCTTCTGTTACTGAAATAACTCTATGTTGTCTGCCATATTATGTATGTATGTAGGTGAAGCGTCTAGGTGTCACTTTCCCAAAATGTTAGGATGTTGGAAAGACACCATGTAACCTCGTCCCAATGAAGCGAGACAATCTTTATGTTTTTCATGGATATATAATCTATCGACGAGCAGGGTGATCTGAACTTGCAAGAAAAATGCGTAGATTTACTATTTTTAAAGAGTACATCTCCAATGCTTACTCTTGGCTGAGTGTGTATTACAATGTGTTGTTTACATTGTGTATATGTTTCAGCATTAGAAATATGCTATAGTAGTCGTGCTAACTTTTAGGAGTAACCTTAAAATTAGTTAGTGCATTAGTCGTTAATTTAATAGTTTGCTTGCAGCTGATCCAATGTGATTTAAATTTCACTTTAATTGTTAGAACGTTGTCCTTAAAACATACACATTTTTATGGCTAATCGATTACGTGCTCATTTACAAAACCATCCGAAGGAATTTACGGTATTTAGTGATTATCATTAACTAACTATGATGCCAAAATATGTTAGACGAATTTATTCTACTAGTTATACCAAATTGCAACAAGAATACATCTACAGAAGTATATACTCCATTACTGTTTCCTTACTTAGATAAGGGAATACAACTAAAGACATGTTTCACTTTTGAGAAGGGGTTCTATGTTAATTGTTTATGAAATTATTAATTTACCACAAACTATGCTCAGATGCACTGCATATATAATCCCATGAACGCTAAAAAATCAAACATCAAGACAAACTAAATAAATTGGCACACAATGATACTACTACACTACCTTTAAACGCACAATGAATCTAACACATGCAACAACAAAACCCTGCTAGGCCTACAGTCAAGTACTGAAGAGGTCTTAATTACACGTCATAAGCGACGTTTGACTAACAAAACTATTACACACATATATTAAAGGGATGATTTGAAGATACTTATAATACTTAATTACCGACAAAACACGTACAGTCACCATTTCTGGTACAAAAACAGTATCCAATAGAAATATGTCAACGCTCATTTCATTTGACTCTATGTACTTAAAAGATTGTCAATCCAATCAGTCATACAATCAATTAGTCATATTAACACAACCCAGAATGAACTTGACAATAATATATATAAAAAAACCAACACAACACAACCAAATAAAGACATAAGTTCGAAAAATGCAGAAGATACACAACAAGTCTTAAAGTTAATTTACGATATATCCATAATTGAGAAAATACAAAAAAAATAATGACCGATCAATTTCAATAAACCAATGATAAAACATAAACCTTCAGAGACAGATTATAGTGAACTGACAGGTAATCTCTGTAGAGTTGAATGACAACAACTAACAAACCGGTTTTATACTTCGTCATCAGATAGAATTAGAATTTGTGACACATATGTACAGAAAAATGCTTCCATATTTCAACATAAATCCGTGTCGAGAACATTATGTTAATTTAAATAAGTAACAATTAAAACAATACCAAATGAATCATTTACAGATTACATGCATTACCTAAATACACAGTTGGTTCGATTATACATTCAGATGATATCTATTACTGGGCAAACTAACTGACTCTATAGGAGCACCAATATTTTTTTAGGGTCAGACACATTTCAGGTAAGTTAATATTCTAATGTTGTTGTTCGTGATCATATTCACCAATACGGCAAATAAGATTGCATTTAGCCAATGAAGGAAATTCAAACTGTATCCAAGTTTATGTTTTAGTTTTACAATCAACTGGTGATAATAATCATGCTTAGAAAACATCTGAAACATAAAAAATCAACAACAGTCACATTGAATATAAATTTTTATTTCATTTAAAAGCCAATGAATGGCAGATAATTGCACTATGATTTTGTATGTTCATGGAATTATGAATTGTAATTGTGCATGCCTACTTAAACGGTAATTTTGAGTCTTCAAGGACACTTGCTTAAGGAACTCATACCACTTTATTGGCACTATCATGATTCCGTCATTGAGCTTGTAATTGTAAGCGTTTGCATAACCTTTAGTGCAATGTATGTACATGTGCAAATGCTTTGTGCTGCCGACATGTAAATTAATGCATTTCGAATGACGACAATTTTGTTTCTTCATTTAACAGCAACGTGACACAATCATGATTTCTTACTCTATTACCAAATTTTCTTTGACAATTGTTAAATCTTTCTTGGCCCCCGTAGCCCTCGGATAAAGCTTAACAAATATTTTTGAGCCCGTTGTTTTTATTTTAGTCACTCTTTTATGTTCAACTTTTATCGTTAGGGAACAATATATAATAAATTGGGAACATTGAAACTATTCAGAGTGGAAACAATACTTAACCCTTAAATGACGAATGCTCACAATTTCTCAAGATAGAGCATCTTTAGCACGCACAATACAGTTCAATATGGTTATCATTCCACATTACATTACTTTTGAGCCAAAAGTTAGTAACAAAAACCCTAATTGACCATTGGCATTCAACATTCTAGCAACCCTAAATGAGGTGAACAATTGAATCCTATTATGTTAAACCAACACGGTTTTTTGTAATCGATCACATTACATTCAAGCATGAATTCAACTTCTCCCACCATAATTGACCTTCTAATTATGACTGATTTGGGTTTATACATTGACAATCATAGGAATCTTAGGAATCATGTATTAGTAATAATGTGCTTAATCCTCCTAAATTTTCTAACTCGAGATTCTCCTGTTCTCTGAGTTTATTTTTGGGTTGAAAGCCATGCTACAACTCATCTCAAAGTGGAGAAAGAGTTAGGTTTCGCAAATCTAAGCGAGCTAATTTATCACACTCAAAAGCATGAGTCCAAACACAATCGGGTATCAAAGCGATCAAGGGGCAGGATTGACGTTTGCTCCACCCTACGTTGGGGCGGTTTCGACTAAATCGTTCGAGGAGGGATTTTTCGGCGAATTCTCATCTCCTAGGTCGTCTCTTCAACCGATTCAAACAACAACCCAGTTACGACATTCAAATTTTCTAATACGTTGCAACAATTTCAAGTAAACAGAGGAATGGCGTCTGTACGGTATGGAGCTGCTCTGACACTGGGTGTATTGCGCATATCTCCTATTGGGCCAAAGTTAATTTGAGCCCTTTATTTTTGACAAGCAATTGCTGATAAGGGGATTCTCATCAGATAACCGCAATTTTTCTGGAAAAGTGATATTCAATCGACCATCTGAACTGCTGACTTTACTCTGGGACGGAATTGATACTATGATAAACCAAACACAAATCTCTCATTGAATAATGATGAACTTCTATTCTGAGATATTGCAGTGGTATGTGTTTTTATTGTGTGGCCAACCACCTCATTGTTTGAGGGGTTTCATTAAGCTATTGGGGGTAAATTAGGCATTATTGGTGGCTCCGATTGTTAATTGGTCATGTGTTCGGTTTCTTGACCATGGAGGGTTGATCAGCTCTTAAGGGTTATCACCTTTGACAAAACATAATGATTTTGAAGAAAATGGCATCCTGAATGGTGTCCTGACACAACTCTCAAATCTTCTTCCTATTTGGGTACAACTTCTTTGATCTCCATGTGAATATTGTGTTTCTTGCCTCACTAAATTGTTGGCGTATTTCCTTGGTGAGTGACATGAATACAACTTCGAAGAGAAGCTCAATTGCTAGGTTTTTGTGAGGTCGAGTGGATTCAGGGGCTATGCCTATTCTTTGACATTTATCCTGAGCATGGGTTTGAGGGGCACACACAGATTCATTATGATGGAAGCCTGTCTATGCTAAGTCAAGAAACTGGACATAGGAGCTCTATTGTCGGATGAAGCCCAAGCAATATGTAAAACCTAAGGTGCTGAGACCAATGGACCAAATCCAAGCCACTGACCCCTATGGAAGGGATTGTTGCCCAGTACTCCCAGGATGCTTGTAAGGGGCTTGAGCAGCAACCTGTGCTTGATTGTACACCCCTGGTTTCAACGAGTCTCTAAAGAGGAAAAATCTGCAACTAGGTACTGACCCAGTTCTGTCACCAATAGATTCTACAACTTTAGCTTGATCATGATTTACCTGGTATTTCCTTTGGTTTTGGGAAGCCTTGGCTGCCTTGAAGTTGCTTCAAGGGGATTGACCCTTAATCGCCCAGTGATAATTTGCTCTTCTGGCACTAAGGGCTCAACAGGAGAATAAACAACACGACAGGTGGACATTTAGCACTCACGATTAATATAAACTGTTGTGTCTTCTAGAAACTAAGTGTCAGAGGGCTCGAGTTTTAGGCTTTGCTTACCTACTATTTGTCCTAGATGGTTGTATCACAAGCAATCTTCCTGCAATGGAAAGGTTTAGTGGTTTCCAGTTTTCTCATGTGAATTAAATTTTGCTCTCAATTAGTGATGCTGCATGTTCTGTTGTCAATTCCTCAAACTCAAAGGTTTTTTCTGCACCTTGTTTATGCCTCAAATGCAGGGGGATGCTGGCTTTTGGGATGATTCACTTCCCTTGTAGGGATATAACGGAGCATGCTTGTTGATGGGATTTAATACATCTTCTTTTAATGAAAGAGATACTGCTTTCCTATGGTGGACAAGAGAGTATGACTGAATTTCGGCTTGTATGATGCTTATCCATGGGATGTCAAGTTTTACTTGGGTTTATACATGGACTAACAAGAAGCAGGTGATCAACGATGCTTATACAAAGATTGATCGAGTTTGGCCAACTCACACTGGACTCATTTATGATCACTGGCAAAGGTTACCTTCCTTCCTGAAGGTATTTTGATAAACCCCTAGTTTGCTTAGGTGTATTTAAAATGCCCCAGGTTTGAAGTCGCGTGTCGTGTTGTCCGATTCTTGTAGAGGCGAGTTGTTGGATCAACAATACCACACTTTGGGCTATTGTTTAAAAGCACTGACCAACTTCATATTCCGTTTTGGCAAAACCCCATTACTATGTTTAGAATTGCCCAAAGATGAGGAACCATGAAGGGACCCCTATGATCTTGAAATGAATCTGTGTTAGTGATGTCTGGTGGGAGCTGAGAAATTGCCCTATGCCACTTGTAGAAATGTCCAAGCTGCTTTGCATGAGACCCTAGTATTTTAGTCTATGAGACAAACATTGAAAAGCACAATTGCCTTGATATATAAGGAGGCTCATCGGCATCATAGTCTTGCTTTTTTGAACAAAAGCTAAACTGTTGGATAAGTTCTGGTGATGAAAATACTAAGTTTTCACCAATGCTTTGAAAACAGACCAATAGATATAATCAATCGATGCAAACATGCTAATGGGAACTTGGCTCACTATCCTACGGAAGTAGTGTGCAACTTATTGTTCCCATTTTCTTTCCTTCATGCCAAGGAATCTTGTGTCTCTCCTATCCGGAAGAAAATTAGGGGATCAAGGACCTCTTCTTTCTACCAGCATGCCTATCAAATTATCATAATTTTTACTGATAGGAGATTCAAACAGTCTTTTCTGGTAGTTCCCTGTAGACAAGAGCACCAGCCTTGATGTTATGGAGTGTTTTCAAGGCTGCAATGGAATGTATTGTGTTGAAATATCCAAGCTGTGAGAGACTTTTTCTCAATGTAAACTCCTAAAATCTATTGATCTGCTTCTATTTCGCTTGTTCAAAAATTATGCTTGTCCCGTCAAAGGTGATTGAATTTAGCCCATAACTTGTGTCTGAAGCTCTACAACAGGTATTTTCCAAGCTTCTCTACAGCAAGTTGAACCGTTTGCCTACTTATCTCACAAACCCAGGTGTGTTTTTATTGAGGTAGGGTATTATTCAAATTCTTGTTCTGCCAGGATCTAGTGAAACATTATGCAAGGCAAGAATACTTCTAGGTGTTTGCTGAAGTTGATCTCCAAAAAGCCATCACACCATAGATGATTTCTTTGATTCTTGGAATGTAGGCTCTCCATTCCCACCTCACCTTACTTCATGATCATATGCTTAGTTTAAATCTACTTAGCTACTCTTTGTGATTAATGGTATCTTGCCAGGTTCTTTCATCTATAGGGTTGAGACAGTGATTCCCCTATCCCCCCCTCCTTTTGTGATTTGATGGCGTATTCTAACTCGGAGCTTTGCAATATGTGGAAAGAAAACGCTTTTTAAATATCACATCTAGATGCAAAAACCCTGTCGTTTAAACCACTTTTCTTTGCTGATGAATTCTTGTCTTTTAGGGTGAAACAAACAAAGTATTCAACTTCTTCTCCAAGCTTGAAAACATTTTGAGGAGTCTCCGGTCTTCAGGCTAACACTTTAGAAATCTGAACTGTACCATTCCAATATGCGACAGTCTACAGTGTGCACTAAGTTGAAGCTTTAGGGTCTAAGCTTCGGTTCATGCCTTTAGAATTTGGGAGCCCCCATTTGTAATAGAGCCCTCAATCCCTTAAAGATTGTGGTCAACTTCTTGAAAGATGCTAACTAGATACGTTTATGCAAGCAGACATCTTTCTTTGGCAGCGACTCCAGTTGGTGAGAAATCTGTTTTTGATGAGTGTGTGCCTTATTTGATGCCACTTTATGCTTCCGTGCAGGTTATTGCATCAAATTTATGCCTATTTGTAGAACTTCCTGTCGCCAGGTAGCTACACCTCTAACACTTGATCAGGTTAGCTGGGGGAAAGTCTACGGATCAAGAGAACATGGATGGTATTACGTGTGGGAACATCAGTGTTTGAACACTTAGGGCTATCATAACTAATTTGCAGATTGAGAACATAAGGACAAATTATGGGTCAAATGGACATTCCATGGTGTTTATATTTCAAGGCAAGCAACTAGGTGGGGGTACAGCCTAAGAGCCTGCTAGTTGGATTTGGAGATCTCTTTTAAGGCTACTAAGGACAAAATGACGCACCTTGTTAGCTCAGGCATGTGTCATTCTGTGGGGCAGTTTAGTATTGCTACTGCTTACAAAGCCATGATACATGTTCAGATTCCCATCCCACATTGGAACCTCTTTTGTTATGGTATAAATTTTCATCCCAAAACATTAGTTTTATCCTATTTGGCAATTGCATAGTGTTGTCTAGGCAGCTTTCCCCGCATGTCATAACAAATGAGCTATCATAAGTCATCAATTTCACTAATTACCATGTCGCGATCATTC
>SNQN01003126.1:20821-32613 GCA_008642245.1 Bassia scoparia
TTTATGCGAAAATTTAGAAAGATGGTTGAAATACGAGCTCGTGTTACAATTCACAATAAATAAATTCAATCAAATGAGGAATGCATACTACAAGTAATTAGGATGAATTGAAATAAAGGTGCTAATTTAGTTTTTCTATAAGCCTTGTCAGTTGTCATATGGGTCTAAAATTGACAAATACTGACCTATTAATAATTGCATCACTTATATATATATATATACTAGCCGTATGACTTTTAGGATTATGTTAATTGATTACAAGTTCATGGTATGATCTGACACATTATGGTCATCCCATGATCTGACAGAGCTCGCTCTTATCTTGCTATTATTGTTCACGGAATATTCAAATTGTTCTAGGTTTAGAACTTAACCTATTCTTATAGTTTGTGTAATACTTATGAATATCAATATCTTCTTCTTCAGCTAGCATCTGTCAATTTATATTTGACCATTCAAATTCTGTAAGCCTTCTGCATGACTACTTTTGTGTCAAGTGGATTGATTTCCATGACGTAGTACTTAAAAATCGATCTTTATAAATAAGTCTTGACTTTAAACCACCATAAAACTGTCCATTTAACACAATTAATCGCGACTTTAAACCACCATAAAACTGTCCATCTTTTCCAGTCTGTAACAATTTCAAACTTTCTTTTAAAGGTCGTGTGCCTTCTGTGACTGTGAGTGTTATTTATTGTTGCTAGTAACTTAAGTTTGTAAAATCTCCTTCCCTAAAAATGGAATATGATGGATTCTGGTCTTTTTTCTTGTCTTATGTGTTTATAAATTCAAGGGTAGAATGATGTTTTGCTGCTATAATATAATTCACATATGAGGAGTTTGAAAGTTTGGACACAAGCAGAGGGGGATAAGGTTGCATTCAGTGGAAGTGGAAACTTTTGAATAAGACCCTTGTATTCTTAACAGTGATCAATAGACAGTGACAGTTTAAATTCTTGTGCCTTTTACTTCTGCAGTGCTTGTCACAAATTATTTCAGCATTATAATTCTCCTTTGAATATGATTTGGAAAGACCATTGACAGGRATTGTAATGATGCATTTAAGAGCATGAATGGTGTTTAACTCTTGCTGTTTCAGACTACCTGTACAAATTGTGTTTCGAAATACATTGGTCAATACACAATCTTTCACTATTTCCTCTCATATTTTGATTAATTATTTCAGGGGAGGGYAATGGTTGTAAACTTGTAAAATTTAGGTTGTTGTCTTGCTTTATGTATTGCTTCCAAAGTCTATATGTTTGCATAACACCTTTGTGCCACTGACCCATTTAATTTAAACCAGTTCAATGAAAGACAAATTACTTACTGTCAATCTGCCACTGATGGTAGTAGGCTCCTTCATATAATCGATAGTTACAAGGCGGCTCCTCTACTGGCAGTTCTAGCCAAAATAAACCCCTTTTTAGAGATAAATTTCATAATTGTATCTATATTAGCTGTAGTAATTGCAAATGAATATCATCTTCTTTCCATTTTAATTTTTTTTAGTTTGATCAATTTGCATTACTTATGACATTTATCTTTTTCTTGAAACAGGTTGAGATACGAACATGAGTTATCGTAGCAAAAGAACATTTTCGCAAAAACCAAGTATGGAGCATGAACCAGAGCTAAAGAAAAGGATACGCCTTCCATCCCATCACATCCTTTGAAAGCCACACCTTCATTTCCATCAAATACCCCAAACTCTACACCTTCAATGCCATCAAATCCATCGAAAGCTGCAACTTCAATGCCATCACAAATAGTGCTCAAATGCTTCAGTTAAATGGAGGCCATTTGCACTCCACATAAGGTGTCTTGGCTAATAAGTTATACTTTTGAATCATTGCGTTTGGAACATATGGAAAATGGCCTCAAAACTCCGGCTACCAACAAGCCAGGTCAAGACAAAATCATATTGGGTCTAGTAGTATCCCATCACTTTGACAACACCGCATCAAAAAAACCGTCATACATGAATTTAAGAAAAATAAAGACACATCTATGCCGAGACAAGATACTAGACGGTACCCTACCTACAGCATATCAATGGTGGTGAAAGTCGATTGACAACGACAAGCACACATCTTCACTGCCTCAAGCTGAAAAACATCAAGGAAACCTTCTATGAACAAACACACCAAGAGTGCACTGAAGCCAGCATTGCTACACAACGACTCCAACATGATCATCATGAAGATGAAAGAATGTAGAAGCTAATGTGGAAGAAGAAGCATCGTGCCTCTACAAAGAAAGAGGATCGTTAAGAGAACCAAGTGCGCAAACTTCATCCGAATTGGCCAAGATGATGTAACTTTGATGCTAAAGAAGAGGTTTTTAAGCATTGGTATGCTGCTAGTTTTTAATTTCTTTTTGGCATGTTATTTTAGTTTCCAGTTTCTATTGTTTAATAATCCTGTTGATGCTAAATTGACATTGTTTTTTTCGCCCTCTAAGGTGTTGATGGGTAATTAATAATTAGTAAGTGGACCGTCTCTAGTCGTGACATCTTTGAAATAGTGTTTTGGTGTACAAGTATACATATGTTGGCGTTTAATGAATTCCAACCATAGGAAAGGTGGTGATTGTATTGGTTAAAGTTCCTCGGATTCATTGCGAAAATGGAAATATACTGTCCTTAGGGGAAAGAACTTGGCAATTGGTCGAAAGCGGACTGAAAGGCAATATCATTTAAAAAGATTAGAGTGAGATATTGATCTTTTTTAGATCTTCTTAATTTCAGTTTTTGTAGTACCAGTTTATCTTAATTTTTTTATGTCGATGTATTAGTAATTTGAAAGGAGTATTTTGTGATGCAGACTGATGATGGTAGATATGGAATTTAGCATCAAGTGTGGGCAAGTTTGGAGGCACTGTAATGCATGTGAAGCAAGTTAGCTTTCAATCGCAAAGAGTTACTAAAGAACACACTATGAGAAATCATGCCGGGATAGTCGGGGCATGAAAATTGTTAGTTTTGGTTTTCGGAAGAGGAAGGTGCGACCTCATCACTCAGTGCTTCTTTTTTTTGGAATTTTGACTTTAAAGTTGTTTAATTTATGTATGTATGGTGCAATTGTAAGACATAAGTTCTTTTTTTTTTACCAATTGGTGTTCTGAAAATTTGTCGGCTCTGTAAACAAGCACGAGCTTGTCAAATCAATTTCATACTAGGTGCACTTAGAGTATGCTAATGTTGAGCTGATTATGTACGAAAAACCTTTTAATAGTGACATGTTGTTTTACAAGCATTAAGTTTTTAATTGTGATCTGTTTATTAATTTATAACTAATGCTTACTTTTTCCTTTGTTTTTTTTTTCCTTGTGACTATAGGAAAAGGACACGAGGTGAAAGGTGAGCATGATAGACTTTGGGAGCAGACCATAAGAGGAAGATGGTTACTTCTGGAGGCACGCTAGGTGAGAAGATATTTTTGGTACATATTATTGCTACTTATGTTATTTTTAATTATGAAACGTAATCTAATTGCTTATTTAGTAGGATTAATTTCTCAGGCATATAATTTAAGAATGATTATCGTGTTATATTGATTTAATAAAAGGTTGATGTAAAGTCGGGCGAATGCATAACCTCAAATTACGGCCATGGGTCGAAGTCTTCTTATGAGATTGAAAATGAGCTTTTCAGTATTGTTTAATCATGCTCCAACTTAATTTTGTATTGTTATAACAGTTAGTACTGTAGTAGTATTCACAAGAAATACCAAATTAAATAGTTCTTTTATTAGTTTGAACTTTATTTTCTATGATGCTGCAGGCATCACGTTTATTAGTCATAAATCTGTGAGCTTCCCATTATTGTCTACTGACATCACTATTAGTTTGATTAACACCCAATTCATGAGTACTTTTCTTTGCACAAAAACTTGATATTCTAGCATAAACAAACATAAACTATTCCACAAAAGGTTGATATTCCCAATTGCTTACAAATATCTCTTTATCAAAGAGATCTAATAAATGATAGAATAGCTCTCTTAATAGAGGTTTCATATCAATTTTTTGGATTAGTGATTGGTAGCTTAATTTTCTTTCTTTCAGWTTGAACTGAATGGAAAAGATTATATTCCGGAAAGGCCACAARGTTATGGATTTGGTGTCAAAAAAAGTGATGTGTATGGTGTTCGCGGTTTACTTAGAATGGAGGGATTCGGAAAACTTGGGAATAACCCCCAAAATTTGGATGGAAACATGGGAGTTAATACTCAAATGCACAAGAAGAATTTGGAGCTTGAAAAGGAAAATAAATTTCTTTCGAAGAAAGTTGATGTAATCATGACACAATTTTCTATGTTATTGGGTGGAATTCGAGATGGGAATGCTTCGACCCAAGTTCTTGACGCTGCTCAAAAAGCTTTGGAAGTGGCCAACACAAAGGTATATATTATCCTCTCATCATTTATTCTACTTGTTATCTTCTGTTTCCTACTGGCGTTTCTTATTTTGTGCTGATTTAAGCTTTTTGATCTATAGTTCTTTGTCATCCTTTAAACAAGTTTGAATGTGTTAAAAAAAGAAAAAAAACATAGTGCATTGTTGGGATAAACACGTTTTGATCTTATGGGAGCATGTTATTCTTTTTTTTCAAGAAATAAATAAAAGAGGCTACATAAGAAAATATTTTAGTATGAGGTAAAAAGAGACTGACAAGAAAATGTTATATGATCACATACCTACTAACAATTTGTATTGGCTACGATGAGCATTGTTGGGATCAAGAATACAAGGATCATAATTTTGCTAACCAGCTAGGAAAAAAATTAAATAAGGTAGTTTGAATACAATAAAAAAAAGGGTTACAGAAACATTGTGCAAACTACCTTATCCTCTACAAACTCAAATCGACAAAAGCAATAGATAGCTCTAAAAAAGAATTACTGTATATAAAATGAAAGCTACTATATATACTCTAAAATGTCGTAGATGTAACATTGAAATATTTAATTAACAAATCACCATTAAAATCAATACACGAAGCATCTACCTGTGGTGGGCTGCCCGGTGCCACCTGCTGCTACGTCTGCACTACTTGCTGCCGCCGCCTATGCACCACTCCTCCTGGCTGCTGAGGTGAAGGGTAGTGGGTTCCTTGCCTGCAGTGTTGCCTAAATGCTGCTGTCCTGACAAAGAGCCCAAGTCAGGCCCTTTCTCTTTGTCAGGACGTACAGCAGCAGCTAGGCAACGCTGCAGGCAGGGAACCCACTACCCTTCAGCTCGGCAACCAGGAAGAGTGGTGCAGAGGCGGTGGCAGCAAGCAGTGCAGACGCAGCAGGTGGTAGCCACCACAGGTAGCAACTTCGCCTAAAATTTGGAGAAAAAACACAAATCGTAAAGGTAGGAGTCAAATTTGGTAAGAATAATCAAAATAGAGAAAGGGTGTACTGGAGTTAAAAATTATAAGAAATCAAACAAAATTTCAATCCTAAAATCGAATAAATTTTGAATCCTAACATAGGAGCTGTAACTAGTTCATAATCGAGATGAATCTAATTTTGGTCATCTCGTGGCAATTTATGTAATTTTGCGAACTTTAATTACTAAATCACGTGAGGTGATGTGGTGTCTTTTGAAATGGAGTACGGAGTAATTTGTATAACGTTATGCTTTTGGGGCCCTCACTAACCACGGTTCTGTTTTTCCCTCTGTTTGTAAGGGTTGTTTCTCTCTCTTGATTTTACTCACCAACATCAGTAGTCTATGATTCATTCCTTCTGCTCGTTCGCGATCTCAGTCTCCCTTTCATTCAATTGATTTCGCTTAGCTGAGGTGTTTTTGCAAATTGAAATCGAAATTGTGTGTAAATGCCTTTGTAATGAAGCCATGTTCAAATAATTATTTTGTTTGTTGTTGTAAATTGTGCTCAGAATCATATTGTCTCCAATTTATATGTAATTTATACTCAGTTATGAAACCCTAGATTTGATAATAATGAAGTACAAATGACTAAATGAAGATATCACAATTTAATTAAACCGCGTACGAGTGCAAGATTACTTACTCACCAACGCAGTGCGAACTTTGATTCTTTGACATGAATCGTGGGGCTATGAGTTTTAGCAAGGAATAGGAAGTGGGGCTGTCAGTTTTAGCCTTTTAGGAATAGCAGAGCTTTTAATCTTGTTGTTTAAAATAAAGCTTTTATTAATTTGTGCAGCAATATCATTAGGAGTATGTGTTAGGGATCCTAGAGAAAGTCTATAAATGAGGTTGATTATAATGTGATTTATATTCATCAAATTTCATATTTGCCTTACTAATTATTTTTACAAGGTACACAATGATTGCTTGATGATGATGGAAAATTTAAGACTGGAGATTGCCCAGAGAAATCTTCAGAATGAGCTTGGAGTACTAAAATCAAGCAAGCTTACTTCAATCGTCAGAATAATGCTTGTTATTTACTTTCGTAGTTGAACTTCTTTTGAAAACTTACCTTATGGAACAATTTTATTCTAGCTGTTGATTAATATCGTACAATACATGTTAGATATACGTTGATGTATTGATGAATATATTTTATTTATAATATATAATATATATAATTTAGTATATATTTACATTGGTTATTAACTTGTTTTGATTATCGTTTAATTTCCACTTGTTGGTTTTTTTTGTTTCGATGATGAAAAGGTGATGATGGGCTGAACATCGAAAATTGTCATTATCGACACATTACAAAAAAAAAAAAGAGTTGACATTTTCATCACTTTTTGGAGTCGTGTACTAAATTGTGTTGAAAATCTCAACACTTTTTTGTGTTCTAAATTGTGTTGAAAATCTCAACACTTTTTTGTGTCCTAAATTGTGTTGAAAATTTCAACACTTTTTTGTGTCCTAAAATGTGTTGAAATTTTCGACACTTTTTGGTGTTAAAAGTCTCAACTAATTTTTGTGCTAACAAATGTGTTGAAAATCTCAACACTTTTTTGTGTCAAAAAATGTGCCGAAAGTTTCAACACTTTATAAAAAAAGTGTTGAGATTTTCAACAAAAAATAGTGCCGCAAGTCTCAACACTTTATGAAAAAGTGTTGAGATTTACAACAAAAAAAAGTGACCCACAATGTGTCGAAATTAGTCACACCCAAATTTTAGACACTATTGCTATGTGTTGAGAATTAATTTCTCAACACTTTTATGTGTTGAGAAATGGCCTAAAAAGTGTTGAAAAATGACTGTATTTGTAGTAGTGATGTCAGTTGTGTTTTTTAACTATTCAGAAGTGTAGAGAATTTTGCATCAAAAACTATTAATATGTAGAATAAATATAGTTACGTGGGTTCTTTTTGATTTGTGTTAATGAGTAGATTATTAATATTCAATTGTTACAATTTTTACACATGTCAAACTAAAGATATAAAACATGCATTGAAAAGTGTATGGATAATAACTAACAAAAACATTATGGAACAGAGCGGGTACACTATGGCCTTGTTTGGCAAATAGAGTTTAGAGTTTAGCTTATAGAGTTTAGAGTTTGCTGATAGAGTTTTAACTTTTTATTTGGAGGATTTGACTGCGAATTTGACAGCTGTTTATTATAAATGTGTTTGGTAAAATTTAGCTGTTTGATAAAATCTGATAAGTATTTTGTGATGTTAAATGACAAAAATATCCTTACAAAAAATATAAACCATTCTTTTACCAACCTCAGTTAAAACTAATTCACACAAATCTTGAATTTTTCCCTAGAAAATGTTATAAGGTTTCGAAATTCCAAATCTACTTCGGTTTTGATAATAATTCTCGGCGTACCGTCCACGTAGGCTCGTATATTTTTTTTAATTTGTTTTTTTACTTCGCTACTGCTAGTAGCGAAGATAGTATAACTCGCTACTGGTAGTAGCGAAGTTTAGCTATAGTTCGCTACTACCAGTAGCGAGTTACAGGCCAAGTTCGCTACTAGTAGCGAACTGTAGTAGCGAATTGTAACTATACTTCGCTACTACCAGTAGCGAACTTGGCCTATAACTCGCTACTGGTAGTAGCGAGTTTGCCTGTTAGTATGGACAACTTTGATTTGTTTTTGCATTCCCATGGCACATTGGCCCTGGCAGTTCTTCCACCTGCATATTGTAGTTCAAAAAAAAGGATAACACCACCTAAGTTCAACCTCTTCGATTCCAACTTTGACAATTTCCAAACCACGAAAACGTGGCCAACAAGATAAGCCAACAAAAAAGACTTGGAAACACACAACCAACCATTTGAAGATTTATCAACCTTGCAAAAAGATTTGCAACACTATAAACCAATTTAAAAACACAAAACAAAAGCAACAAACCAATTGTTAATCCAACACATAATTAATCTCATTTATAAAGTATTTGTGAAATGTCCAAAATAGTCCCATACATTAATATTACATGCAAATAAAAAAAGTACATAAATTTTAATAAAACCAAAAGAAGACTAAATTTGCTAAACGCCACCTCATGATGAATGGGAAACATCCTCATCAACCTCGGAATTGAAGGAGTCATTAACTTTTGGTAGACCAAAAAGTTTTGAGGTGGAGATGTAGTTGTTGACGCTTTTATTATCGGAGAAGACGTCAGAGAGGTTGGAATATCAGCAGTAGTGTGAGTGGGTGTGTGAGTGGGAGTATATGATGTAATCTCGGTCTCGAGTTACGAGCTACTCGGAGTACAAGGTTGGTTATCTAAGGTGGTTGGAGTGTCAACTCTAGGGGCTTTAAATCGTCGAGCATCTTGACCTCGACCTCAACCTCGTGATGATGCATGCGAATCTGAATCTTGCCAGACCCTGATGGTGATGGAACATGGGCGGTGGAAGGTGTGGACTGAGTATGAGATCGGTCCTCAATCAGGTATGAGAGACCGGTGTTGGTCAAAGCATTTGTACATGTAGAAGCAAGGTCGCGTAAGGTCTCCAAAGCGAGTTGGTAGGCCTTGTCAGACGGCAAATCAGCAGCACTCTCAAGAACTCTTGTGCATCTTGAGGCCATATCAACTATAGCTTTAGCCTTTGTCATTGAGTTTAAAATATAAAACAAAGTCAGTAAAATTAAAATTTACTTCAAATGACATGTATTTAGTATGTCTCGTAGTTGATAGAGAAACCTTACCAGAACATGATCAGTTGTGGCTGGTTGATAGTCGCTAGGCGGACGCTGGACAATAGGTGGTGTAATGAGTAATCTAGTGATCTTCCAAAACCATCTGTTGTACTCTGGTTTGAAAGCACCAGTGTAAGGAATCCCTGAAACTATTGCCTCCTCGCGTCTATCCCAGGAGTCGAGGTGGGCATAATGCAGTTGGGCGTAGTTTTTGTAACCGCTTCTTCCATCAACGTGGTGGAGTTTTTCATTTGTATCACACGGGTGTGGAATAGGTTGCTCAAGACCGAACTGACGCATGACTCGGTTTAGATAGTACAACTCCACTATTTCGAAGCAAATAAGTGGGGCTGTTGTCCGATAAATATGAGTATCTGAACGACAAATCTCAGGCAACTGTTGAAGTATGTCCTCCTTATACGGCTGCCAAGTAATCTGTAACACAAAGTAGTTCAACTTAAAACTATTAAGAAGTCAAAATGCATAAATAACCATCAACAGAGCGACGTGGACTTAAATATTTACCTTATTCTCTTTCTGGTGATCGAGGGCGACTCTGTAAAAAGGTAACCCTCTCGCCGTGTGGATACCTGACATATAAACTCGAAGTCAGCTGCGAAATTTATACAAGTAATTAGACACATATTTAAACAATTATTTACACATAAATGTAAGTGCAACTATTTACATTAAATAATTGGCAAAAAATAGATAATTTGAACTTACGAGCATGCTAGGGGGTCAATCTGGGGTTGATGTTGAGATCCAAGAATACGAGCTCCCTTGTCATCGACCTCATCTTCCGCCTCCGGACTACGAGCTCTCGAAATTTTAGGCCTCCCTATCTGAATGTGTCCTCAACTCCAATCTGTAAGAGTAGCAATGGCCCACAGATCTCAAGAGTACCCTTCTCACACGCTCGACATAGCTGGCGATATAAGAAGGCAATTGTCGCACTGCCCCAACTGTACTTGCCAGCTACCTTAAAGTCACGCAACAGCGGCAAGTAGAGTAAGCTGACCCAATTTCCCRTCTTGTTCGGGAAAAGCACCGTACCGAGCAGCATCAAGATGTAGGCTTGACTATGGTTTTGAACAAGGACATCATCTGCATCAGGTGGTAGTTCGGAGAACTGTTGCCTCAACCAACTGATGTTCAGAGTCGACCCTCTTAGGACTGCCTTCTTTGTTTCTGGATCGGCCCTAGACAAGTCTATCCCTAACAGCTCATGAACAAGTTCACCCCGCTTGAGTGATCCATGACCGGTAACCGCGTCCTCGTGAACACGAAGACCAAATAGTACAGCTGCATCCTGCAAGGTCACAATGGCCTCACCCACAACCAAATTAATGAAACATATGTGTCTCCCTCCACCACCTCTCAACCAAAGCGCTAATAAGTGAACGATCAATCTGTGCTCCACCACCCACAATCCTATGAATCCGATAGAAACCTGTAAGCCTCACATATCGAAGTACACGATCATCAACCTGCCAATCGTCACCGAGACTCAACAAGTGCTCTCTGCATTATCACAACAAGAATCCGCGTTATTAACGACGGATTTTACCGACCGTCACGAAAACGGTCGGTAAATAAGATAATACCGACCGTTTTTATATAGGACGCAATTCACCGACCGTTTTTATCAAATTACCAACCGTTTAGTAGACCGGATGGAAATTACCGACCGTCCACGTGGATTTACCGACCGTAGACGATCGGTAATTATATTTTTAAAAAAAATTCAAACTCGACCACATGGTCGGTTTGCTTATACATTCACAGTTTCACAAGTATTACTAATAGATACTCTCTCTCCTCTCCTCTAATTCTAATTATCTCAACTCCTCTCATCACTCTTTCTCTCTCCTCATTCACGCATCCCCCCCCCTCTCTCTCTCTCTCCTCTCCCTCAGTCACGCCGCCGTTCGATCTCCTCTCCCTCAGTCACGCCGCCGTTCGATCTCCTCTCCCTCACTCACGCCGCCGTTCGATATACTCTCCCTCACTCACACCGCCGTTCGATCTCCTCTCCCTCACTCACGGCGCCGTTCAATCTCCTCTCCCTCACTCATGCCGCTACTCTCCTCTCCCTCACTCATGAGTCACGACGCCGCTCTCTCCATGTCGTTTCGTCGCCGCCGCATCTCCTCTCCCTCACTCACGGGTTTTTTTTCCTTTTTATCCTTTTTTTCGATTTTTTGATTTTTTTTTATTTTTTAAAAAATTTTTTCGAATTTCAGAATTTCTAATTTTTCTGATTTTTGGAATTCCTATTTTTCATTTTTTTATTATTTTTCTTGTCTGTTTTTTCTGATTTTTCGTCTTTTTTAATTTTTCTGATTTTTCTTCTAATTCATTAGATCTAGGTTTCAGATTTTATTTTTCGTTTTTTAAATTTTAGATTTTAGATTTTTAATTTTTAATTTTTTTCCTTTAGATTTATCGTTTTTGTACCAACTATTTCAGATTTCGTTTTTTGTTTTTAAAATTTCAGATTTTAAATTTCAAATTTCGTTTTTTTTGGATTTTTCTTTTTTTAAGATTTCAGATTTCATTTGAAGTAGTTTTGTTTTTGGGTTTTTGAAGTAGATGTCGTTCATTACCTTGTTTTAATTTTTATTTATTTTTGGTGGTCAATTATTTGTTTGTTTGATGTTACTGATTTATTTTGATGCTTTT
>SNQN01003126.1:32619-45382 GCA_008642245.1 Bassia scoparia
TTKGWTYTTYTTMTTTTTTTKTTCTYGCAGGTGAAAATGGGTRGTGATTTTCAGATTATTTTCAAGCCAATTTTTTATTTTTATTTTTAATTGTTAACATTGATGTATGTAAATGTAATTTATTTGTATTCTTTGTATTATATAATATGTAATTTCAATTTGAGATTGTTTGTATATTGTTAGTTGTGTTGTATAGTTGTATCAATAATTTCATGGTTATTTTATATTAATAATATCATGTTTCATATATTAATAATATGAATTATTAAATATTAGTTTTTTCATAAATAAAAATGTTTGGATATGTAAATAAAAATGTTTTATGACAATTACAAAACAAATAAAAAAATACTTCCAAAAAAACAAATAAAAAAAAAACCTGCTCATTATTACCGACCGCATGACGGTCGGTAAAGTCAACATACTGAGTATGTTGATTTTTACCGACCATCAAGCGGTCGGTAAATTCAAAATTACCGACCGTCTGACGGTCGGTAACTCTAAATTTGACTTTGACTAACCTAAGTTGGTAGCGGTCGGTAAAAACGGTCGGTAAAACATTACCGACCGTTGACCGGTCGGTAAACCCTAAATTACCGACCATATGCTTACCGACCGTCCGTTACCGACCGTTGACGGTCGGTAAACCTATTTCCGACCGTTTTCGCGTTTTTACAGACCGTTTTAGGTTTGTTTCAGACGGTTGGTAATCGTTGGTTTTCTTGTTGTGTATGATAGCACCTTTACATTCTTACCCCTCCACACGCTCTCACTCCTATGCGACTGTTGATACTTAAGGACTGAAGGATCATTCGGTCCGGTTCTGATTCCCGACCCCCTCATGACACCTACAGTTGAAAATGAGGAAATAAATAAATCAGTAAATAAATTTGTGAAATTAATTAAAATCAGTAAATAAAATAGTGAAATTGATTAAAAAAAATTAAAAAAATACACTTGGTGGCAATTCAGCAATTACATTTGAATTTATTTCAATGACATAAATTAAATTGATTGTGGCTAAAAAAATTAAAAAGTACACTTGGTGGCAATTCAGCAATTACATTTGAATTTATTTCAATGACATATTAAATTAAATTGATTGTGGCTAAAATTAATAGAAATCAATGACAAAATTCAAAATTACCCTAAAGTTCCAGCTTGTGTTTTTTGAGGGCAAGTCTTTTTGTTATGGCCAGTTTGTCTACAAATACTGCATGAAATTTTCCCGCGCTGTGACTCATCCATTTCAATGCGAAATCGACTGCTCTTCGGTAGGGTTGTTCAAAGTAATCCGATCCGGTTTTCCAATCCGTGATTCGGTTGATCCAATCCGATTTTTTCGGATATCCGATCCGATTTTTGATTTTCGGATATTTCGAATTGGATATCCGAAATTTTTCGGAGCAGATTCGGATTGCGATTTTTAAAATTTCGAATATTCGAAATTTTATAAAAAATATGGGCTTTTTTAAGACTTTAGCCTTTAGGCCCAATGTAGAAATTAAAATCCAAAACACACAGTTCACAAATCAGAAACCCTAAAGACTAAAGTAATTCCCTCTCTCTCTCACCTCCCTGCTGGTTGTTGCTGCTGTGCGACTGTGCGTTGTTCCAGTGCTCGTTGCTGCGTCCTCACTCCATCGGCGACCCACTCGCGGCTCATCCTCTCCCACTCGACGGTCAATCCGGTCATCTCACTCGATATCATGAGGTAATTCGATGTTTTGCAAACCACTTATTGTTCCTTATAAAGTKTTTTTCTTTCTAAAATTATTAATCATTTCTCACATTTCTGGATTAAAAATTTGTAATCCTATGATATTGTTCATCAGTTTGTATTTGATTTTGGATTAATAATCTGTAAATTAGTATTTGATTTTTCCTACTTAATCTGTGTTGAGTTTCATCCTCTGCTAGTTTGCATAATTAGCATTTTTTTTTGTTCTATTATAACGTCATGTTCATTATTCTGCTTTAGATTCAGAAGAAGTAAATAAATAAAGAATATTTATTTATAATATAATGTTTAAATGAAGGTATAGCTACATCAGTTTCTGATTGACTGATTCTTAATTTATTTGTGTTCTGCTTAAAAGTGAATAAAATAGGCTATTAAATTTTTAATGATTGAAGTGTTTTGTTTTAGTGTTTTAGTGCTTGAAAAGAGGCGATTAAACTAACTGATTAAATGCACTGTTTTAGTGTTTTGTGATATATAAACGAACATATTGCATTTAGAAGATTGAAGTATAATTATTATGGAATGATGATAAGATGTGTTTGTTTGGCAGAAAATAGTGTTGAATCCATTTAATTATTCATTATCATTAAACTAGAGATTACTTGATGAATACAAATTAGTATGCTTGTCTAATTTATTTATTTATTTTGTTGATTTTTTTAGTATGTAATTAAGTATGAGTAGTATGCTTGTCTAACTTTTTGTTTTATTGATTTTGTAGTTTGTTCACGGGAAGTAATAATGAAGAAGTGGATAAAATATTCATATCGGATGATGAAGATGGTGGAAATTAATGATTTAATGTATTATATTTAATTAAATCAATTAATGATTTAATGTATTGTATTTAATTATTTATTGTATGGTTTGCTATTAATTTTTTATAAATCATGTAAATAGTCAGTACTAAGTACTTAAGTAAATAGGTAGCATGTATAATGTATTCCACTTAAGCAAAGGATAAATGGCAAAAAAATAAATAAAAAATAAAGAAACCAAAAAACGGACCAACGGTTATCCGGATACTCGATCCGAAAAAATCGGATATCCGGAATTTCGGATATCCGAAAAATTCGGATCAGGATATTACCGATCCGAAATTTTTGGATGATATCACCGATCCGAAATTTTCGGATATATGAAATTTTGGATGAGATCGGATCGGATAATCCGATATGAACAACCCTACTCTTCGGTCGACCGTGTCCTCTCTTAGTTGTTGGGTTAGGAATGACTTTAACTCCTTCATATGGTGACCAATAAGCGACATCGGGAACTAGGTCGAATGCTTTCATGTAGCGCTGCCTATACTCCGATGTAGAGAAGAATTGATCGACGAAATGATTGTGGTTGACATTACGATGCCTAGAAGCGGTTAAGACATGTGAACAAGGCAACTTGTATGTAGAGACCTTTTCACAAGTACATGATTTCACCATCAAATTGACGGTGTGTACTTTACTACCTTTTTTGGGCGGTTTGTCACCACGGCCAGTCTTCACTTGAAACAAACGTCACATCATGAAAAGCCGAATTCTTCATGTTAGCCTCAATTGTCCTCACCGCATAAGGACTTCAAGCATGTACATCCTCAAGCCTTTGCTTACTCAAGCCCCTCCTCGTAACGAAATACCGATTGACTCGATAGAATGTCATTTCAAAAAGAGACTTAATAGGTAAGCACTAAGCACCCTTATTCAACACACCATTAAATGCTTCTTACATGTTAGTCGTCTTCACCTCATAACGATAACCACCGTCATGATGAATTGACCACTGGTTTAAAGGAATATGCTGTAAGTAGTTTCGAGCAGGCAGTCTTAGCTCACCTATTCTACCAACCCAAAAGTCAAATTTCTTCTTTTGTCGAGCATCCGTTGCCTTACCACATAGATTCTTCATGTGGGTTCCAAAATGTCTGCTGACGTTGGAGGCCAAATGTCTAATGTAGAATCTCTGGTGCGCGTTTTGATGCTGCCATCCAATGTTTTCGTTGGTCATCGCATTAAGTATACCGACATGCCTATCAGAGATGACGCAAATGTCTTTCCTATTTCCAACCACACCTTTCAAACATATCATGAACCAACCCCATGATTCTACATTCTCATACTCCACAATGGAAAAAGCTAGAGGAAACAACTGAAAGTTGGCATCAGTAGCCATAGCTATCAGCACGGTTCCCTTGTACTTTCCATACAAATGTGTTCCATTGATGGTAAGAAGAGGCAGACAATGTTTAAAACCATCAATGGAGGGCTTAAAGGCCCAGAACACTCTCTTGAACATGTTGACAGACGGGTCGATTGTTGGAGTTGTCCACCAATGAACCACGGTTCCAACATTTGATTCCTGCAAGGCTTGCAAATATCGAGGTAGCTCTTCATAAGATTTCTTGCCAATCACCAAATATATTAGATATTGCCTTTTGTTTAGCAAGCCAAGCCCTCTTGTATGTGATGGTGAAGTGGAAACGATCCTTAATTGTTTGAACAATGTGAGCTATTTTCAAGGATGGATCAACTCTTACTAGATCTTGAATTACATTGCATACAAACTCCAAAGTCAACAACGGATGATCGAGAGAGTTGATATCACCAACACAATTGATTGCATGAGGACCATTGTATCTCACAATTCTGAATACTGGGAGCACACGGTCTCTAACGGTACGTAATTGCCAAGGACAATTATGAGTCTTTTTCCTCTTACACTCGATGGCATATTTTGATGGCTCCACCTCAAGAACACGAAACATTTGATTTTTATGTATCGAGTAGAACTTCACAAGATCCTTCAATTATTCCAAAGAATCAAACTCCTGTCCAATTTCAAATTCACCACAATACACCTTGTTTCCAACCCAAGTCCTCCAATTATCTTCTTCTCTAGGATCAACCTCAGGGATTTCATTGAAGCTTTGTGATGGAGCGGACAATTGTATAGCTTTGTCGTTCTCCTCCAATAGCGCTTCGTCATCCTCAATAGCATCCCCATCTACACCCACATCATCAAACCCAAATTGATCTACGTTATTTTGAAGCATGTTTTCCGATGTGGGATCATGATGTGTTTCAGAGGAAGTTTGAGATAACAATAAAGACAAATGATGTTCAGCATCAACATGGGTCAGAAATCTTGTGAAAGAACCTACCCTAGCATTCTCATTTGGTTGAGGAATTTGCGACGGCAAAAGGGAGGGAATTTCAGTTTGAGAAGCAAGAGGTCGATGTGCGGTTTGATTCTTTGGAACTTGTTCAATGAACAATTGCATGGCATTGGATTGCATTTTATATTAGAAGTAGCCAACCACATTGCCTTAAGGGAATTATCATCATCTACTGGGAATGGTGCAAACGAATTCACATCCAAGGGATACCTCATGAGAATTTTCAACTCCAAATGTGTTTGATCACACCCTATCGCTCCATATATTTCCCCAAGAACTTGGAAAAAATTCATACTATGATTAACAAACACAAACTTCTTCTCCCCACCATTATACACAACCTCGCCATTACTTTGAATAAGGTTACCACCCCAACAACACACTAGTGGAAAACTGTTCTAATCTAACACAAACAATCAGACATATTTTAAGTAATATAGGATTGAATCCAATATTTTCTAAGTAAAACACATATACAAGTAAAAAACGTTTGGCAAAATGCATGTAGGTTCAACAACAACAGAAACTACATGAATTTTGAAGTTTCAAAATAAGAATAATAAGAATTTTATCATCACTTACAATACTACATTTAATCCTAACAATTGAGGATTTGGGAAATCAATTCACCATAGTCATTACTCAATTAATCAGAATTTACAATATTCATAGCTTACTCACTAACAATTCAACAACAATCTTGGTCCAAATTCATAAAAACAAAGTCACAATTCAACATCAAATCCAATTCAACAATGCCACAACTTAAATAAACAAAATCCTTAAATTCATGAGTAAGAACACAATTCAAAATTACATTGAAAATTAAGAACACAATTCAATAACATACTCAAATTCAAAATTCAACAACAATCTTAGTCCCAAATGCATAAATTAAAAATAAATAAACACCTTCCTACTGTAACATCGACATTACAGTTGTATGATTTATAACCTATAGTCAAAATATTAGGAGAAATAGTAACCTATAGTCTCTATCAAAATTCATAAGTCAGACTGTGCATTTTTTTTGTTTTAAATCAAACAAAAAACCTAAGAAATCAAAATTCATAAATACTTTATTCCAAATTCAAAAATTCAGAATTCATAAATTCACAATTAGAGTAAACATTTCAGATTACAAATTCACAAATCCACAAATCCACAAATCCATAAATCCACAAATTCACAAATTCATAAATAAGTTGCTCCAACTACTCAAATTAAGAAGAGAATTCGCAAATTACAATGAAAATTGGAGTAAACAACTCACTCTCAAGACAGTAGCAACAACGGTCTTTGCTTCCCTTTCGTTTCGCAGGTTGCTTTTGGCCGCCAGAAGGTGTATTTGGCCGCTAGAGGTTGCGCAACTCAGAGCCTGGTGGTGAGTCCTAATCGGCGACGAGACATTGTCGAGTTGTGTGTTTGAAGAGTAATGTGATTGAAGAGTTGTGTGTTTGAGGTGAAGAGTAATGTTACAAAATGTTTCGAAGAGCAATATACGAACGGGTTTTTTTTACTGGCAACACTTCGCTATCACAATAGCGAGTTTCAACAGTACTTCGCTAATGGTGATAGCGAAGTTCATATTTTTTTTAGAAAAAAAATTAATTCAAAAACGAACCTACGTGAATAGTATAATGGGAATATGTTTCAATATCGACGCAAAGCTGGTATTACCAAAGTATTTTGCAATATTTAAGGAAAAAATTCACAAATCTTAATCCATATCATTTTTTTCTCTCACCACCCATTCCCATTTCTCTCTCCTCCCTTTCTACTTCTAAATCAAACTAATCTAAGTCCATGACAACCACTACTACTGTCTACTACCTTCATCCACCCCAATCACCAAAGTTCATTACAAGTTTGCAACCAAACCACCCACCACGCACCAAAAATTACTTGACAAACCCATTTGAATAAGTAAATAACCACCAATTTGACCAACACCATGCACCTATGGGTATCATCTCAAACCATCTTGTTTAATTTTTTCACCCTTTTTCTAATCCATAATTCGTGGGTAGCTTTAACAAAAAATTGTTTGGATTTTTGGTGAAATTATTAGTTTTTTTGGGGGGATTTTTTTTATCTTTTTTCTTGGTAATTGCTTCTGATTTTTCTAAGTTGGTGGGTGAGATCGATTTTGGTGGTGGTGATTATTTGGGTCGATCTTGGCGGTGGTGTATACAGTGTTTTATTTTTTTTTTTTTTTTTTATGGTGGTTACATATGGTGTTGGGATGGAAGGTGTAAACGTGTAAGTTGGTGGAAGGTAAGCATTATTAATGATGATTAAGAATGGGTAAAATAGTCATGAAATTTTAATTTTCCTAAAACTCTAATGAAAACGTTGGGTAGAGCAGCGTATTAAAACTCTTTCCCACCCAAACACCAACATTAGAGTTTTGACTAAGTCAAAACTCTAATTTGGGCTAAAAACTCTATAAGCTATTCAAAAAGCTAAATTCCAAACAGGGCCTATATTATAAAGCCATTGGAATATATTTTACTAGTCTTATAAGCACCGATGTGTGCGTGTATTTATTAAAATGTTGATTGATATATGATTTCTTTAGTTACTATAAATTTTTTTTCTTTGTGATTGGATCTTGAATATTAAAAAATAATTTACTGGTATTACAAAATAGTTTAAGTTGATTTTATATAAATTCAAAAAATGACACTGTTTTGTGCAAAAATAAATAAATTATATTATATATACGTGATTCGATGGTTCAATTTTGAAATTTTATATGTTATTGTATTAATTGATTGACTTATGGGAATAAAAATTAAATAAAGTGAACATTAATTGATCTAAATTATCCTAATTTAAGTTTTTTTATTGATAAAAACTTTCCTTTTTCATTTAATTTGCTTACATTGATCAATAATATATTTATGTCTCATATATTTGAATTGATTGAATAAATCATTAACCAATATGGTAAGTTTATGCATAAATTTATGGTGTGTTGTGTAATATCTATAAGTATTATGGGTAGATTAGGAATTTCAAAGGGGGACACCATTGCTCCCTTTCACTTACTCCTTCCGATTCTTTTTACTTGCACCATTCCATTCTGCACAGTCTTCAAGACACAACTTTGACTACTAATAACTTAAATTGTATTGTTTAGAAAATTATAAAAATTTGATATTAATAAAAGATACATTAAGACGAATCAAACAAGATCTCACTTGACTATATTATACATTATAAATATGTCAAAAAAATTGGTCAAAGTTTACTAACTTTGACTCCCAAAAAAGAAATGGTGCAAGTAAAAAAGAATTGGAGGGAGTATATAATAGAAATACAAAGGTTTCAATAAAATTAGTAATAAACTACTGGTATTAGCCTTTTGACAAATTTCGACGATAGTTGTCCATTGTTGGTCATCTCGTGACAACTGATGAAGAATTATGTCTTGGACTAAGTCAATAGTCAACCATATATAGATTATAAAATACTTTTGGTCTCATCTTTTTTCTTTTTTTCTTAATTATTCGATAAACGAGTAAAGGAATTGAATACTTTACTTTTTCATTATTAAAAGCAAAACGAAGCAGGCCTAATGAAACTTCCTTTTCATTGTTATATTGTAACTTTGCAAGTTTGTGTAAAGTTATGTTCACTCCGACCAGCTTATTTAAATACCCTAGTGTTTAATAAAAAAAACAATTCATATTACATCAAATTAGAAAAATTCATATCAGATCAAACCAGATCATACAAGTTCAAATAATAATCAAATCAGGTCATATAAAAAAAATACTAAGAATACTAAACAACTACAAAAAATTCAGGTCAAATCTGAATATTTTAGATCAGATCAGAAAGGTTCATATAAAAAAAAATTCTAATTAAAAAATCCAAACGAACTAGACATAGCCCGAGTAAGTGAGTAGTATGATAGTATCATATTGACATATAAAGTGAGCGCTACCCAAATTTGCTACTCTTCTGATTATTTTATCTATCGTTTTTGAGCTGAGATAAAACCATAATTTTGGTGTTGCATTGTAGTAATAATTGTTTAACACCAACACAAAGTGAGCACCAACTACAAATGAAAAGAATACAAATGCCTAAGAGGGTAATACCATCATGCAATTTCATCACAACCTTCATTACAATTATTGTTTTAACGATGATTTCGGAGGTAAAATCAGCTCCATATCTTTTGTATAATGTGTGCCCAAACACCACTACGTTCACCAATAATAGCCAATATGAAGCCAATCTCAACACCGTCTTCCGTCATCTCACCTCCAATGCAACAAACCCCAACGGTTATCATCAAGCAATTTCAAGCACCGGGGACACCACGGACGACACCGTTTACGGCCACTTCCTATGTCGTGGCGACGTAAACATTAGCACGTGTCAAGATTGCGTCACCACTGCTACAACTACCGATCTGCCTAAGATATACTGTCCTAACCGAAAAGACGCAACAATTTGGTACGATGAGTGCCTGGTTAGGTATTCTTTCAACTCGTTTTTCGGTAAGTTAGACGAGTCAATATGGCGGCATATTAAGAATCTGCAAAACGTAACGGGCAATACGACCAAGTTCGACGAAATAATGGTGAACATGATGGTGAATGAGATTGCAGTCGGAGCTGCTATTGGGGGGTCGCAAAAGAAATTTGCGACCGGTTATGCGAATGATACAATCTTTCGCACGGTATATGGTTTGGGGCAGTGTACACCAGACTTGACCGCGGATGATTGTAATACATGCTTGGTTGATACTGTCAAGAGACTCATGCAATTTCCGGGTCGTAAAGGTGGAAGAGCTATGATGCTTAATTGTGTTGCCCGCTTTGAAACCTATCCTTTCTTTAATTTGTCAACGCTACAACTACTGCCATCGCCACCACATCATCCACCGTCGCCGCAGCCTTCCTCGACTACTGCACGACTAAATGGTATGTGAACTTCTAGTATAACTCGTTACAAGAATCTCTTAATTTTGTCTACTATCCAAAGCAGTAGGTAATTGGTCAAGAAACGGTAGGTAATAATTCAACATGAATCAGTTGACCAATTTAACTATTTCTTGTCTAGTTTGCAGAGATTAGAGATTAGAGATTAGAGATCAGATACTCATACGAAATACGACAACTTTAAAAATGAAGGATACAGATAATTATATTATAAATCAATATTAAATTTTGAAACATGTATGAAATTTTCAATATTATAAAGAATATTTACAATATTTAGTATCCAATCATTTTATAAGATAAAAAAATTTAATGGCTATAAAGATTGAAAGCATGAGTTAGAAAGGAGAAATATGCGTTGAAAGCTCTATTCAAAATATCAGTTAAAATATTTAGTATTTGTTGAATATCGGTACCATATCGATATCTAATACATATATAAAAATGTTGATTAAATTGAAGTATCCATTCTACATAGTTCGCTGCTAGTGCATGTTTGCATGTATTACTCCCGAACGCCTATATTGTACAACTCTCCTCATATTACTACATACAATCATTCTCACGTATTAATATAATGGACAACAAAAATAAAGGAATTTGTTATATTTTATTTTTTATAAATAAAGATAATATAATTAAAAAATAAAATCAAAACATTACGTGAAAGATTAGTGAGGGTTGAATATAGCTGGATACGGGGATTGTATAAAATAATTTGCCATTACCTCCTTCGACCAACCAACATATAAAACTTCGCATCATGTATGTTTGGGGCCCTTATTATAGGTGAGAAGCAAACCCAAACCTTTGAGATCATGTTTGAGGCCCTTATTGATTGGGCTTTTTGGAGTTTAATTTAGTTTATTGCTGCCTTCCTGAAAAACAAAAAAAAAAAAAAAATAAAAAAAAAAAAATATTTGTTGATTTTTTGGTTATGTTCTTGGAACTTTATTCTAGTGGTTGGTTTATTATTTTAAATGGGGATTTTTTTTTTTTTTAATATTATTAGAAAATTATTGTTAAAAAAGACATTGCAGCATGTGTCCACTTTGTCAAAATATGATATATAATAAAAATTATGACTTGCAACCTTTAACTCGTAGTTTCCAGCCAGATGAATACCAACCCTGCTTTTCCGATCGAAACCAAGAAAACTCACTCGTTGGACACAATTATTAATTAAGATTTAAGACCAACCCTGCTTTTCAATTGGTTTACCCAATTACTCCATCCATTTTTTTTTATTTGTCTTGTTTGGAATCGAAGAAATAATTAAAAAAAATGAATCTTTAATTAATATAATATGTTAATTTAATAAGATCGTTCTTACTCTAGCTACAGGGGTGAAGGAGACAACGCCATTTGGGAAAGTAATAGATGATATTAGGCATCTTATGTTATCTTGTAGAGTTTGTCATTTTTCTTTTGTTAAGAAAGGTAACATGGTTGCTCATACTCTAGCTACATTTAGTGAGAATTGCGATGAGCTAAAAGTTTGGCTGGAGAATTATCCAATTATTGTAAGTCCTTTTGTTATTGCTGATATTACTGAATAATTAGCCTTTTCGGCTTTCTCGTCAAATAAATAAATAAATAAATAAGATTCTTACTTGAAAAAAAAGTTATTGAGTTTTTTTTATATAGTGAAATGAAAAAAAGGTAATAAATGTATGTTGGAAAGTAAATTTTAGAAAGTAATTTAGATAGTGTTAAAATATTATGAAAGTAAAATAATAAATATAATTCAATTACCATTGAAAAAGTGAAAAAAGTTGGAGTTAAAAATAGAAAAGGTTCTAAACAAGACAAATATTTAGGAATTCCATTTCGGGAAACAGAACAAACAAAAGGGAATGGAAGGAGTAGTTTGTAAGTAAAACAGTTGAGTAAATTAGGTAAAAGAGTTCAGTAAGATAAATAAAAGAATACATGTGTGAATGATAATATTTGGGAAAATATAATGAATATTGAAATTAGGAAAAAATTATTCATTAATATTAGAGTAAATAAAATAGAAAAAGAAAGTAAAAATAGTTATTTTTAAATTGGCGTAGAACCAGGCCCGACGCTTGGCCAGCGCCACATGCGCGGCCACACAAGCCTCGTGATTTTAGGGGCCTCAAATTCCTTTATTTTTTATATATATTATTTGCAACAAAAATATAATGTAAACAACACATAGCCTAGTGGTTTGATATATATGCATCTATCTCTCCTATTTCAAGAGATGTGAGTTTGAATCCTCTTCTATTGGTTTTTGCCAATTTTAATAATTACTTTTTAATTAAGTTGTCATTAATTGTCTCAATTTTCCACTTTCCCCTTTTTGCTTTTTCCCACGCCACTTGTTCTCTCTCCTCCCAAGTTTCAACACATAGAAAAGCAAGAATTTCAACCCAAAAAAGTCTACTTTTCCTCTTCTTTCATCAAACCATAAAACAACAAACCTTCAAATCTCATCATCTCAAATCTTAAAATCTCCATTAATTCTTTTCATTATTTTCCCAAATCTAAATTACACATTTATTTGGCAAATAAATTCTTTCTAATTAATAATTTTTTTTAAAAAGATAAATTTATTTATCTAATAAATAAAAAATTATATACTAGGACCTCATATTAAAATTTAAAATAGGGCCTCCGATACCCTAGCCTCGACGCTGCGTAGAACAATTATTTAAAACCATCCAAAATAGAAACCGGAACAACTAATTAAATAAAACAAAGAGAATATCATATACACATTGTAGTATCAGTACTTTTTATTCATATTTTTACACATTGTATCAATACTTCTATTTACTGATAAAATATAATTCATCTGTTTTTTCTAAGGAATTCTTTAACATCAATATTTCTACAGCATTAATATTTTGTACTAATCCA
>SNQN01003126.1:45802-59687 GCA_008642245.1 Bassia scoparia
TGAAAACCACATGTTATATGAAAACGTGAAAACCAAAATATATATACTGATTTATTAAATGTTGTTGTTAAAATGCATGTTGCTAAACAGAAAAGAAAAGTTCGTCAAAGATGATTATTGGCATTGTCGTCGCCATTGTTGCTATCTTAGCGGTGCTACTTGTTATTGCCATTTTCTGGAACAAATACAGGAAAGGCAAGAACACTCACATAGGTATACAGCTCAAAAACAATTTTTTTTTTTTTAAAAAAAACATTTAATGTTCATATTGACACTTTAATTCATTACACTGATAGCTAACTCAGCTTATGATTATAAATTATTTGGCATGATAGATTATACAGAAGGTGACGACTTCATCACCCTTGAGTCCCTGCAATATAAACTAGCAACTCTTCAATCTGCAACGGATGATTTTTCCGATGCGAATAAGTTGGGCGAAGGAGGATTTGGTGGTGTGTTTAAGGTATATATTGTTACTAACATTATTTATATAGCGTAGATTAYATCATGAAGATTAAAGTCTAATTAGGTTTTGGTCTCTTCAACTGAATTTTACTGAAATGAACGTATTTATATTTAATTGAACTTATTATTACTGAACTTATTTTTATTGAAACTTGTTTAAATAAGCCGAAGAATACGAGGCCCAAGTCAAAAAGAAAAACTAATAATGTAAACTTTTTTTTTTGTTTGTTTATCTAAAGGGAATACTACCAAATGGACAATTGGTGGCAGTGAAGAGGTTATCAATGAACTCTAATCAAGGATTACAAGAGTTTAAAAACGAAGTGTTAGTAGTAGCAAAGCTTCAGCATAGAAATTTGGTGAGGCTTTTAGGATTTTGTTGCGAAGGACAAGAAAATTTATTGGTGTATGAATATCTATCCAACACCAGTCTCGACAAATTTATATTCGGTAATTAAAAAGTTTCAATTATAATTGTTCATTATTTTTGGTTGTTACACATAATCACATATAACCTTAGCTTGTTCGTTGAAACCTTATCATTTTTATGTACAGACATTGATAAGCAAGGACTCCTCAATTGGGGTAAGCGTTACAAGATTATAAGAGACATAGCTCGGGGGATGCTCTATCTTCATCACGATTCACAAATTAGAATTATACATCGAGATCTTAAGGCTAGTAATGTCTTACTGGACGGCGATTTGAATTCTAAAATTTCAGACTTCGGCATGGCAAGGCTTTGTGATGTGGATCAAACACATGCAAGCACAAAAAAGATAGTTGGAACATTGTGAGTAGAGGCAATTTCAACATCTAGYATWATATTCACTGGGATTTCAAATTAATCCATATTGWTCTTAAATTCTTAATGTTGTCTCTTGCAGYGGTTATATGTCTCCCGAGTATTTTATGCAAGGACATTTCTCTACTAAATCGGATGTATATAGTTTAGGTGTCTTAATCTTGGAAATCATTAGTGGAAAGAGAAACAATACATTTTATCAATCAGGCGAAGCACAAGACCTTCTTAGCTATGTAAGTAGCGCTTTATTTTATTTTTTTCGTAGGGTTATATTGCTCGAACATGTTTGTCATATCAAAACCTCAACTTTGTAGGCATGGAAAAAATGGAGGGATGAGATGCTTTCGGAATTGGTGGATCCAACAATAAAAGACTCATGTTCAAACAACGAGGTTACAAGATGTGTACACCTTGGRTTGTTATGCGTTCAAGAATCTCCTAATGATAGACCTTCTATGGAAACTATCGTCCTCACCTTAGACAACCACTCCATTAGTCTACCGGTACCTGAACCACCGRGTTTATTYGTGAAGAGCCGATTGCATTCAAACAACACTAAGGAGTCTAGTTCAGACCAATCTTCGAGCAAGAACGACGTATCAATCACTGAACTTGAAGCAAGGTAGGAGATAAGATAAATTTATTATTGTGAATTTGCCATTGTAATTTTAAATATATTGTCTAATCTAATTAGCATAGTTACGTTGCTACTAAATTATGCTTGTGTGAAATTGAATTCAATAGTATTTGAAGTATTTCCCTGTAAGTTGTGTCTGCAAATYTAAAGCTATTTTCCTGTGTACTTATTTTAAAGAATATTCATTACATTATATTGCAATACTTCTTAAGGATTTTGTTGGTTATTTGTGGTTTTGGGAGTTGTATTAACAAGTCTCTTTAGAGTGCCACAATGAGGTTGTGGAGTACAATATTTGGCCACAAGTAGTTGTCGAGTAGGCTGATTGACAAACTTCACCGGGCCTAACGCAAGCCCACAAACAAGGAGAGTATGACTATACACAAGTTCGGCGAGATTCCATTATAAAAGCAATTGGTAATATAAGGAGTAGCCCACTAAACTTATATATTAGTCATTATCTCTCCATTTTTTCAATGTGGGATATACTCTCAACACTAGCTCCCCCTCACATGTGAGCCACCTTTAACCTTTGTCATATGGATAGTTCACACACTTTCTCGTTGGGTCGTCTTCTTTGGACTTCCAACATGAGGACAACAAGCCCCTACTTAGGGCGACAATACTGTTGGGCTACTTGTTCCAAATAGTTCTTCAAATACCTTCCATACGCACACACAACGGGTATCCCTTTCTGGGATTAATCGAACCAGGATCGTCTGTTCTGATACCATGACAAACTTCACTGGGCCTTACGCAAGCCAACAAACAACGAGAGTATGACTATACACAAGTTTGGCGAGGTTCCATGTTGAACCCTAGTTTTGAAGAATGAATGAACAAACAAAAAGCAAACTCGTATGTTTATTAATGATGTGTGTGTTAGATGTGATTTACAAGAGATAATTTTGAAAAGTCTTAATGAAGTTAAGATCATCCAAAGAGTGGAAAGGGAGCTTCTGTGACTTTGAAGACTGAAGAGTTCAAGGAAGAAGCTCAAGTGCAARGAACTCGAGTCCCTTGGAGAATCAAGACTCGAGATCTACTGGTGATTCGATATTAGAAGCATCAAGGTATAATAAGTTTAGAATTTTTATTTTAGGATTATTGTAAGTYTAGCATTAATGTGTGGAAGTATGACTCAACAAAATATAAGATATAAAATTGGGTTTAATAAATGTATTTTATTAGTAGATATAAATTAAGGATAAGTATTAAAAAGATGTCTTTAAGCAATAAATAAATCCTAGGTTGTTGATTTTCGAATAAAATCTTTTTAATCCTTCCAGTTTTAACTTGTTAGAATTATTTTGTGAAAATACCAATTTTATCTTATTATATTTTATAAAAGTGATTTTCGACAAAGACAATTTTTGGTGAAAAATATCCTAAACTGATTTGAGATAATTAAGGAAACAAAGTCGAGTAAATAGCTGGTACGTGTAACTTGATCTTCAAGGCAAAAGTAGTTGAGAAATTTAAGGAACAAAACGRCTATAAATTACTGACTAATAGAACGTGTGCAAATGGACGTGCATGCCAAGTTGCACTAAGGCATGATTTCCTACTTAGTAGGAAGTGATGTGTAGTAGTGGACTTACTGCTTCCATTCCACGCATAATATTCATCTATAAATACAAAGAAGCAAATCAATTTAACACACACTCGAGCATACAAAGAAATTGAGTCATTCCTACACACAAGTGCTAAATAGTTTTTAGTTTACAAATCGAGTTGTAATTGATACAAGTAGAGTTGTTACTTGAAGAGGGTTTTGGGTTGTGAGTTCTTAGATTGTACTAGGTGTTGTATCCGAATTAATCTAAGAAGAAATCCTGTGTGGTATCATATCAGGTCACAGTTTTATCTCTTTTCAAGTTGTCAAGGAGAGTTTCTTTGTTTGTGAAACTCGCATCTCGTGTTCCTTTACTTTTAGTTTTTAAATTCCGCAAAAAGCTCAAGTTTCTTTAAGTTACAATTCACCCCCCTCTTGTAACGTTCAGTAGATCCAACATTCTATTATAAAACCAATTAGTAATATAAGGAGTAGCCCACCAAACTTATATATTAGCCATTATCTCTCCATTCTTTCAATGTGGGACACATGTGGAATATACTCTCAACACTGATTTTTATTTTATACTTCATATGAAGTTTTGACTATGGAATTCAGACATACTTGGGCTTAGTAATTGTCTTTTAACTACGCCAGAAATTGCTTTTAATAGCAGTCAAATTTGCTTTTAATAGCGGTTGTTGAACCGCTATTAATCGCCTCGCTGTTCAACGGTTCGGTAGGCTTTTAATAGCTCCTTTAGAACCGCTATTAATGGCTACTTGAAAGTTGCATTAAAAACAAACCTTTCACTACGACGCTTCTTATTAACCGCTATGAAAGCCAATTATTTATATATTTTGAATCAATCATAAATGCTTTCACTACGGCGCTTCTTATTAACCGCTATGAAAGCCAATAATTGGAAATTTTGAATCAATCATAAATTATTTGAAATTCATTTGTCAAAGTAAACACAAAAACATATCAACAACTTACATCCATTAATTAGGTCGATGTTGGGTCGTTAATTTCACGTTGATGGTTCGCACGTGTTCGTTTGCGATTCGTCGRGTTGCTCTCCTTTAGTTCGCTAGTCGCCTAGGGTTCATAGTTAGAGCTTTGTGCTTGCAGTTATGGGTTTGTTGTTGATATGCTATAGGGTTTGTTGGGTTTTGATGCGCAAGACGGCAAAAGTGTTAGAGGGGTTTTCCTTTTTTAGATCGATAATTGAATGTATGTGCGAGCAAAATAGGTTTTTTAGTTTGACCCATCAACAAAAAAAGGACTGAATATGAATAAATCTCTTGTTTGATGGAGTAGTTCAATTGTGGAGATTTAAAAAAAAGGGTTTGTGAGGATATTGATGAGAGAAGAGAGATTAGATTTGTGTGGTTGAGAGGAATTGAAGAGATAATGATATGAGAAGAATCCAAAAATTAAACTATAGCTCTGTGTCAGTTTTGTCAGTTTTAGTAGCGGTTAGTTTGGGAGCGCTATCAAAAGTGTATTATTAATAGCGCCTATTATAAACCCGCTATTAAAAGTAGTATTTTTAATAGCGCCTAACACGGAACCGCTATTAAAAGTATAGTTTTACCCTTTTAATAGCGTTCGTTTTTTACCTCAATTAAAATATATATCGCTATTAAAGRCAAAATCTGGCGTAGTTTTGCCTTGTCATGTATATACACATACTTCTGAGTATTATGAATTAGGGTTTTCTTAAGTCACAAAAGTGAGGAAAACACATAGAGAGAGTTTTTTTAGTATTTTTGGGAGAATTACCAGTTTCTCACTGTTGTTTTTGGCAGTTATCAGTCACAGATGAGCGTAAATTCATAATTCCCATAGCAGATTAAGGAAAGTTCCCCCAATTGAAGCAGGAGACTCTATTGACTTTGTAAGAGGCTGGAAACCACTGTATAATTCATTTCCCTTAGAATTAAACATTTATTAAGAAACTTTGTGCTTGACAAAATTATAATCTTCTCATACTTGGTACATACCAACTTACAAACCATGAAGGTTCCTTCTAAAACCAATTGGTGATAGAGTAACCCAAGGCTTATAAACTAGTTCAATCTCTCCTTTCTACGATGTGGGACAACTCACACAGTGCAAATCACATGAGGTCAACACTACGCCCCCACTAGTGATGTTCCTTAAAAGTCAGAGCTAACTAGGCAAGGTCAAACAAATCCACATAGGGGCTGACATCCTATGAGAACTTAACTATTGCTATTAATAACCAATTATAGAAAAAGAGACCCACAACGGGCTCTGATACATGTTAAATTCATTTTAGGACAAATGGGCTGGCAACCTAACGAGAGAGAGCGTCAACCAACTTACAAACCCATGAAGTTCCTTCCTAAACCAATTGGTGATAGCGAGAGTAACTCCAAGGCTTATAAACTAGTTCGATCTCTCCTCTTTTCTCCGATGTGGGAACAAACTCATCACCAGTTCAATTCACATGAGGTTCAAACACTCCCTCACTAGTGAGTGTCCTTAGAAGTCAAGAACTAACTGGCAAGTCAAACAAATCCACATAAGAGGCTGCCACATCCTATTGAGGAACCTTTAACTAGCGCTTATTAATAACCCAGTTTAGAAAGACCCACAACGCCTGATACCATGTAAATTTCATGTTTAGGACAAATGGGCCTGGGCCACCTAACAAGGAGGAAGAGCGTCAACCAACTTACAAACCCATGAAGGTTCCTTCCTAAAATCAATTGGTGATAGAGGCAGTAAACTCTAAGGCTTATAAACTAGTCAACCTCTCCTCTTTCTTCGATGTGGATAACTCACTAGTCAAATCACATGAAGTTCAACAGACCCAATGTCTTACTCCCGCAATCACATTAATTAATGAGTGAAGTATCAAGAATAGAACTTGAATCTTAAGAAGTACTCGTATTGATTGTTCAAGATCAAAAGAAAATACATGTCATTGTAGTCAATATATACACTTGAATTGTTTATATATATCATCAAATATAATATTTTCATTTACTTTATCTGAACAACAATTTTATTCACAATTTGCTAGACGATACAAGTTATAAACTTCTACAAACAATCCTCATTCAGACGTCTCCCGCATCGCTTGTCCTCGCGGTACTAAAATCGCTTTGTTAACACATCTACACATCTTAACCCAGATTTAGGCCAAGTGTCATAAAAGTGAACCTTAGACTGACAATTACCTCACGAGTCAATACGAATCCTTCGCTTCATTTTGAACGCTAACTCATGCGGAAACCCCGAAACTTTCCATGAGGTCAGCCATCTTTAAGACATATTCTTAGCCAAGCACGCTTAATTTGATATGGTCAGCAATGAGTTTCCTATAAAAATATGCATTGTTACATGAGTAGCTTATCAAATCTTTTTAAACCAATTTCACGAGTGTTACATGTTTAAACTAACACAATAAACACTTAGAACAAGAGAACATATATAGCACTAGGTTATTAGAGAACAATAGCACTACTATATGTTATAATTGGTCATAGTTCAATCAATTAATCAAGCAAAGTCTTGGTCCTATAAGTGGGATCCCCATAAACCAAATGATTATTCCGAGTAAATTTTCACAAAGATTTTCCTCATCACCAACCCCCTACGATGAAGAGCTTCATTCTCCAATAAATCCAGCTGTTTCATATCTTTTCTAACTGAGTCATATTATATTCTCCTCTAGCTCGTTTGAAATCTTCGTGGTCCTACATTAGCAACTCTTTGCACCTGTTCTCCCTGGGTCTCCATCATACATGTCTAAACCAACGAAAGTGATTTTCCAATTCCTTGGCTTGCTTGGAATGTCTGCAACACCAAATTCCCTAATTCTAATATATAGCCATTGGCTACAATAGTCGCAAATAAGAGGTGGCCATGTCAGTAGTCTACTTCATGGTCAATACAAGTWCATTGTCGTCACCTCTATGCCCTCAATGTCTTTACCATTAAACATCGCTTTACATTAATTTCAGCGGCGCACCGGTCTGTTTAACCCTTATTCCATGCTTGACTAATCTTATCATTTTTTTCAAATGACTTTTGTTGGTCTACTAGTCTATATTATTTGGAATAATTTAATTTAAATAATAGTACGAATTAATATCTTAGGGGACAAATTTTGTTCAACGTTCACGTTGCAGATTTGACTATGATGATCMAATAATGCAAATAAGTTAAACCGTCATAATTTTCTACTTTAAATAATGAAGACTAATACGCAACAACAAAACACATTATAACTAAACATTGACTAGTTCAAACACGAAAATAAAATGCAACTTTTTCTTTTGTTCATATATTCTTAGTATAACATAAGTCAAAAGTTGAAATTTGTTGTCACATCAAAGATAGTATTGATTGAATTGTTATTTGACCCGTTTCCTTGCTGTAATATGACTAAATTATATAGATCTATGTTATGTATGTATAATTGTTGATAATATCAAGCATTGATTTCACATACAAAACTAGAACATACAAAATAAGAAATGGATCAAAAGATTATCCRATCTTCGGTAAAATTCTTAATATTTATGCCAATTATCATATTGGTACTTTCCAAAACAACATCTGCTCAAAGTCCTATATGCTCAAACACCACTATGTTCGCCAACAATAGCCGATATGAAGCTAATCTCAACACCCTCTTCCGTTATCTTTCTTCCAATGCCACCATTCCGAACGGCTTCTATCAAGCGGTTTCAAACAACGGCGATGCTAATGACGAGTCTATTTACGGCCACTTCCTATGTCGCGGGGACCTAAACGCTAGCACGTGCCAAGATTGTGTCACGACCGCCACCATTGAGCTCCCTAACAAATATTGTGCTAACCGAAAAGTAGCTCTTATATGGTACGATAATTGTTTGGTAAGGTATTCAAACCAGTCATTTTTCGGTAAATTGGACACGTCCGTAGCCGTATTGGCTTATAATTCTAATAACGTTACCGGGAACGCGTCCCGGTTTGAGGAACTTCTAGGGGATATGATGAATAACAATATTGCTGTCCGAGCTGCCATGGGAGGGCCGCAAAAGAAATTTGCGACCGACTTCGTAAATTATACGATTTTTCAAAAAATATATGGGTTGGGACAATGTACACCGGACTTGAGCCCGAGTGATTGTAACACATGCTTAGAAAATGGTATAGGGCAGTTCAAGAGCACTCCGCAAGGTATGAGAGTATTGCTTCCTAGTTGTGAGGTCCATTATGAAATCAA
This sequence comes from Bassia scoparia, assembly GCA_008642245.1. Taxonomy (NCBI): domain Eukaryota; kingdom Viridiplantae; phylum Streptophyta; class Magnoliopsida; order Caryophyllales; family Amaranthaceae; genus Bassia; species Bassia scoparia. Next base: position 54,519 of record SNQN01003126.1, read on the forward strand.
TAGTCCTTTCTTTAACTTGTCGTCGCTTCCTCCACCGCCTCAGTCGTCGCCTCAACCTCCTCCACGTCCTCCTGGMAGTGATCCCAGCGGCTCTAGTGGTATGTCAATGTTTGCCTCCATATTTAAGTTTAATTTCATGTTTCCAAAATAATTTTTTTCTCTTCAATCAAATACAAATATCACAACGATAACAAAAGATGAATTTTAGAAAATCACGAAAGATTCRAATTAWTTAAAAGGGATATTAGTATAAAGTTTTTAATTGTTACAATTCCTTTACTCGGTGAGTTCTTTCTCATTTTTTTAATCTATATACTAATACTAAAGCAATCCCCACCTTCTAAGTTTTTCTTCCCAAATTTCCATCTCAACTCAACTTAATTAATGATTGTATTTATTAAAAAAATCATGAGATATAATAATAAATTGCTTTGAAATTTAAGTTACTCTTAACCAATTCTTAACTCTTCTAATTTCTTCTAAATTTGATTTTTTTTTAAAGAACTAATTTTGTTGATAATAGAAATTTATACAATATTATTCATCAATTATTGTTACAAATTGTTATTTTTTTTGATAAATAAAAACATTTATATAAAATATTGTGTCGTTGTGTATAAATTATTAACATATCATATAATAAATTATTCTGTTGATTTTTTTTTTGTTTTTTGAAAGGTATTATTCATTGTCTGCAAACAAAATTAATATATCTATCATACATATAAACAATTTTGGTTATAAATAAATTTAATAAAACCGTGCATCGCACGGGAATTAATCTATCTATAATAACATATACTAAAGCAATCTTCACCCCGAAATTTCCCTCTCATGCATCCCACTTTATTAATTCTATTATTTAATTTAATATATTATTTCATTTATTATTGTATAAATTATAAGAAAGCATTTAATTAAGGTTTTAAATTGTATTTTGGATAAAATTTAAACATTTATTAGTTGATATACATATATACTTCTATTTATTATCACACATAAAAAAATATTATGAAATAATCACATTAGAAAAAAATAAATTTTGATTTTAGTTACGTTATTTTGTATTTTATTTAAAATTCGAGCATTTGCTCGAGAATTATCTAGTTTGTACTCCCTCCGTTTTTTTTTAGATGTTCCATACCATTATGGAACGGTTTTAAGAGTTGATTGAGTTGAATAAAATAGTTGAGTAAGTTGGGTAAAAGTTGAATAAGTTAGGTAAAAGAGTAAATGTGTGAATGAAATTTTATGGGAAATAGTAATTTTGGGTGAAAAGATTGGGTAAAGTAATGAAAGTTGACTTTAGAAAGGGGTAAGTATTAATATTAGAGTAAATAAGTAGGTAAATTTGAAAAAGTTATTTTAGATTGATTTGGAACAACTATTTAAAAACATCCCAAAATAGAAACTGGAACAACTAAAAAAACGGAGGGAGTATAATATAAGCCTAACTAGATTAGTTGTTCATGCAATAAATGCACGGGTGGTAAAATATATAAATAAAAGGAAATTAGTACGCCTGAGGTTGTTGTCACTTTCCTTCGCCTGATATTTTCACTTTATTTCAATTTTGGAAATCTTATACAGAGTATATATTATACGATTTTAGTTTGGTGTTGACCATGTACGTGGGGGTCTATTATATACCTATTGTTACACTAGTTATGTATAATTAATAATGCAATTTTATTTTGTTTATCTTATATAATATGTTTTTTAACCCCATGTTCCCGAATTTTAATCATGAATAGTATATTGGCATATTTTTTGTGAATGGAAGGAGTATTAACTTTAATCTCATCATATTTTTTATATTAATATTTCACGGTGTGTATAATCATTTTTATACAGGTAAAAGTTCAACCGGCGTGATTCTTGCGTTGTCATCCATCAGTAATTATCACCGTGGCACTGCTTGTTCTAGGCATTTTTTGCGTCAAGCGCAAGAAAAATAAAACATTTGACATAGTTGAATATGGTAAGTTGATTCTATTCATCGTCCTATATACCACTAATAAAGAGTTATCCAAGGCATTGAATAGTAGTGATGACAGAGTAACTTTACACTTAATATAACTATTTTAACGCTCTATGATCGAAAAGTTGGTGGTTGTCAATGCGATAGGTAAGTATAGCAATGTCGTCCATTTTCCACCTGTTAAAGATCGGATGAAGTAATTAATTTTTTTTTTTTTGATGCAAAACAGGAAACTAACTTCTGAAGTAATTAAGTTGATTGAAGTAACTAAGTTGATGCACAATTAAAATTTAAAATTAAGATAAATTTGAATTGGTTGCTAATTCTCTATGATTTCAATCGGGATCTATTTATAGGTGTAGATTCACAACGATGAGTCTTTGCAATATGATCTAGCAACAACTTCAGTCAGCAACAAATAACTTTTCAAATGGAATAAATTGGTGAAGGTGGATTTGGTGTCGTCTACAAGGTAATAATTTAACCTATGCTCTATCTTTTGTTTTATTTTATTTAGTTGCACCATAACAAGTTTTACGAGATTTTAGAAAATATTGATTATAGTGGAATTATGTGCAAGTTGGAGGATATTTAATTAAAAAATACAAGTGGATGAATTTAAAGTAAAAAGACAATAAATGTGATTCAAAGTTTTTTATTTAATTGAGAGTATGTTATTAAATACTTCCTTTGTTTTTTAGATGTTCCATCATTATGGAACGATTTTTAAGATAATTGAGTTAATAAAATAGTTGAGTAAGTTGGGTAAAAAGTTGAATAAGTTAGTAAAAGAGTAAATGTGTGAATGAAATTTTATGGGAAATAGTAATTTTGGTGAAAGATTGGGTAAAGTAATGAAAGTTAAAGGGTAAGTCATTAATGTTAGGTAAATAAAGTAGGTTAAAATGTGAAAAATTATTTTTGATTGGTTTGGAACAACTATTTAAAAACATTCCAAAATAGAAACTGGAACAACTAAAAAAACGGAAGGAGTATTTGATGATGTATACAAACTTAAAATAAAAATGGTGAAAGTAATTTGATGCATCCATTTATGGTTATGGTGCAAGTAAAAAATGCGAAGGGAGTATATGTACAAAATTATTGATAGCATGTTTGGTAATCATGAATAAATAGTGCTAAAGGTAAATAAGTAAAATGATTACAATCAATTTTGATAATATGTCACTTTTTTTTAATTGTTTTTGGTACAAATGAGCAACAAAAGTGGGTACATATTTACAATAAGGAGCGGAAATGAGGATTTGAAAAAACGTTACCTATAATTTGTTAAAGATAATAACTAAGGGTGCCTTTAGTTTTTCTTCATTTATCTAAAATTTTCTGATCCAATATTATCTATTATCTATATGATTTGATATAAACTATTTTAATATGGTATTGGGTATGTCGTTCTGTTAACCTTATTTGCACCTATCTTAACTAATTCGAACTTTTTGAACTTAATTTAGCTTATTTGGTAGAGAAAAATAATATGGGGTAAATTTAATCTAATACTCATTAATTGTCTTATCCTAAACACAAATTTAATTTCCATTTGACATAAAAATAAATAAGATTTTTTTTAAAAAAAATTAACGCTAAATATTGAATCGTTGCACGTATTCCAAAGGCAACACTCTCAAATGGGCAGCAAATAGCAGTGAAGAGGCTATCAAAGAACTCTAGTCAAGGAATACAGCAATTCAAGAATGAGGTGTTGTTAGTTGCGAAACTTCAGCACAGAAATTTGGTTAGGCTATTGGGATATTGCTTGGAAGATCAAGAGACTATACTTGTATATGAATATCTTCCCAACAAAAGCCTTGACAATTTCCTATTTGGTATAGTCCACTATTTATCTCCTCTTTCAATTCTGGTAGTTTTAGATGATATATTTTGTATCTAATTAGCTCCACAATATGATTTACAGATACTAATAGTCAAGGATCACTTGATTGGGGCACGCGTTACAAGTTGATAGAAGGCATAGCTCGAGGCATGCTTTATCTCCATCACGATTCGCAACTTAAAATTATACATCGAGATCTTAAGGCGAGTAATGTATTAATTGATGYCAATATGAATCCTAAAATTTCGGATTTTGGTTTGGCTAGGATATTTGGTGTGGATCAAAGCCAAGGCAACACGAGCAAGGTCGTCGGAACATAGTGAGTATTATCTMATAAGTTTTACATTTGAATTCTTGAATTTTGAGGAAAATCTAATATGRTTATAAATTATATATTTTCTTAATTTGTGCATATAATGTTTTTTTCTTGTAGTGGTTACATGTCTCCGGAATATGCAATGCATGGACAATTCTCCAATAAATCAGATGTGTATAGTTTCGGTGTCTTACTCTTGGAAATCGTTAGTGGGAAGAGAAATAATACATTTTATCAAACAGGCAGCAATGCAGCTTCAGAAGACCTTCTTAGCTATGTAAGTACTTTTCTCTCTTATTATGAAAWATTAATCTTATATTTGTGARATGTCTAATGAATTTTTTTAACTTGTAGGCATGGAAACAATGGAGAGACGGCATGYTTTTGGAAKTYGTTGATCCAACAATAAGAGAGTCGTGTTCGAACCACGAAGTCATGAGATGCGTACACCTTGGRTTACTATGCGTTCAAGAATCTCCCGATGATAGACCTAGTATGGCGACCATAGTCCTTACATTAGATAGTTAYTCAGTTACTCTTCCGGTGCCTGAAGCACCGGGTTACTTCATAAAAAGTAGATTGGATTCAAACTTGGTAAAAGAGGTTGATTCAGCTCCGTCATCAAGTAATAAGTCACCGAATTGGTCTGTGAATGATGTCTCGATCACAGAACCCGAACCTCGCTGAAGACTAGAGGAAGAAACAATGGTAATTATTGAAAGTAGTCATTGCGTATTTACATAGTACTCTCTTCGTTCCTAAATGTTATACCCATTTCAGTTTAGGACGCATGYCAATACAYGTTTTGTTTGATCATTACTTCAACTATACATTACCAAAAATTATAAAAATTGTRTATTCTTGTAGTACTCATCGAGAYGAATTAAACAAGATCTCACATGATTATATTTTGACTTATATGTTAAGAGAAATTTAGAACATTCTCTCATGTTGTGAGTAGTGTCAAAATTCCAAATGTATACAACATTTAGGAACGGAAGGAGTAGTAGGTTTCAATTA